>PVJA010040361.1:0-18523 GCA_004027025.1 Myocastor coypus | reverse complement strand
CCTGCTGGGCCCCTCAGTCTCCTGAGTCTTGAGGGCTGGGATTACAAGTACCTGTACATGTCCTTGTCCTCCTCCTCCCCTACACCCCTCCTATTCCTCTTCCTTTTCCTCCTCCTCCTTCTTCCTCTTCCTCTTCTTCTGCTACTGCTGCCAGGATCTTGCTATGTTTTCCAGGCTGTTTTTTGAGACAGGATCTCATTGTTTTCCAGGTTGGATTTGAACTTATTGTATAGCTTAGACTACCTGCTCCACCCCTGCACACACACACTTTTTGAGATAGGCTAGCTTTGAACTCACTGTGTAGCCCAGGTTTGCCTCCTGCCTCTTCAGAACTAGGATTTATTTATTTATTTATATATTTATTTTGGTACAGGGTCTCAACACACAGTTCAGACTTCTAATGATTCTCCTATTTTCAGCCTCCCTATAGCTGGGATTACAGGCATGTGCCACCACAACTAGTTTCCATGGCCACCTGAATGTGCCCAGGAGCGGGGCCAGCTTGGCATGTGGTGCTGGGGATAGAACCCCCATCCCTGCACTTGCCAAGCAGGCGCTTAGTCTGCTGAGCTACCTCATGTGTTAAGTGCTAGGATTATAGGTGTGCACCACTATATCTAGCTCATCCAAGACCTCTGCCACTGATCTGCACTCCCAGTCCTTTCCAGTTTGTTATTAAATCATTAAGGTCAGGTTCAGTTGTAATAAATGGAGAACAAAATAAAACATTTAAGGCAGTGATTTAAGTGTGATAGAATTGTTTTCCATCATCTATACAGTAAGTCTAGGGCTGGGGAGATAGCTCAGTGCACCTGCCTGGCAAGCGCAAGGATCCAGATTTAATCCCCAGTACCACATGCAGGTCACTGCCTATGGTGCTAACGCCTATAATCCCAGAGCTGGAGGAGGCAGAGGCAGGAGGATCACTGATTCTAAGCTGCATAGTGAGACTCTGTATTAAGTAAATAAATAAGTCAGTCAGTCAGTCTAGCCAGGGAGATAGCTCAGCAGCCTAAACGCCTGCCTGACGACCACAAGGTCTAGACACACACACACACACACACACACACACACACACACACGAATCTAGAGCAACACAAAGTCCAAACAGCCCTCCCGCAGTCCCTGAGCGTTAGGTGCCAACTACTGCAGACTCACCCCCACCAGCTCCTCGGTGATCCGTGATCGGCAGCTCCGGCTCTCACCTGCGGCCTTGTGGATGAAGGGTGACTTTTTCCAGGGCCAAGGGCACAAGGCAAAAGAAGGGAAAGGAAACCCAGGAGTGGTGGCACACGCTTGTTATTCCAGAATTTAGGAGGCCGAGGCAAGAGGATCGCTCCAAGCGGGGCTGGGGACAGGCGGGCATTCTCGCCTTTTTTGTTTCGGGCCACGTGGAAGAAACACCCGTTGCTCTCTGCCAGCCAGCGCGAGGCCCGCGCGCCCCCTGGAGGCCGAGGTGGGCACCAAGCGAGCTCCGTGCAGGAATGGGGAGGCTGCTGGCAGCGCCTGTGGGTCCTGGCACCGTGAGCCTCGTCCCCGCTCCCCACTGCCGGCTCAACAATTTCACCTTTGTTATGGCTGCTAGGAAGTTGTGGGGTTTTTGGTACCAGGGATAGAACTCAGGAGCTTATGATTGCCAGGCAGGTGCTTATGCCGTTGAGCTAGCTCCCTGATCTGCTAGAAAGCTTTTAATTGCTCATATAGATCCCATTCCATTTTCCTGTTGTTGTGCTCTAGGGAGTGGGTTCTCAGAAAACCTGAGTTTCATTTTTTGACTCCACTGCAGGGCCCAAAGGTTGGGCACCCTGGAACCATGGAAATGGAGGGGTGCTGACAAGCCCATGGGTGTGACCCCCAGGCAGGTCAGCCAGGTGGCATCTGGTGGGGCCCCAGGTGACAGGAGCTTGCAGAGACTGACTGACCAGCAGGGCTGGAGACCACGCTCCCGTCTGAGTTTGGGCGCCAGTACTGGCTGTGCCACTTGTTGTGACCATGCTTGCTGGGCACCACACAAGCAGCTGGCAGCAAGGGAGCATCTGGGGAGACCGTTTCCAAGGCCTGCTGAAACAAATACTTTACTGTCAGGTCTGGGGATTGAATCTCAGGCCTTTGTTGTTTTTGCAGGACTGGGGTTCAAACTCACGACCTTGCACTTGCCAGGTAGGCATTTGTGCCATGGAGTTATCTCCCCAGCCCTTGAATCTTGGGCCTTTTCCCAAGCTACATTCCCACCTTTTCTCACTCAAGACAATGTCTAAATTGCCAGGTTACTCAGACTGGGCTCTAACTTACAGTCTGCCTGCTTCAGCCTCCCAGGGTGTTGGGATTACAGAAAGGGTTTTTCTTTTTTTTCTTTTTCCTTTATAAGGTGAAATTATCTCTTAAAAATGCTACTCAGGGTGGAGGATGCAGAATGCACGAGGTTCTGGTTCAATCCCCAGTCCCAAAAGAGCACCATTCCACATTGAAATGTGCAGAGGGGCTCCTGCAGGGAGCTGCACAGGGCTGGCTGATGTCGCAGGGACCTGTGCCAAGCCTCATCCACCCAGCGCACTGTGCCTGTTCCTCATCCATCACAAGGCATGGAGAAGGCCATGCCATGGGAGTTAGCATCGGTCCCTGAAGCCTCTGACCACCTGATACCAGGTCCTGACAGCGAAGCTAGGTTGGAAAGGGCTCTGGGGTACCAAGAATGCCAGACAGCCCAGTATCTAACAACAGCCGTGCTCACTGCAGGGATGGAAGGGGACACACACACCACACACATAGGTGCTCCTCTGTCACCCTCTGACATTAAATCCGAGGGGCCAGGGTAACTCTTGCACTCTTGAGAGGTTGTGGCACAGATAGCAGGTCAGATGTGGGTGTTCCAAACCCTTACGAATAAGATTGCCACACAGGCCTTTCAGGTCCAGGGACTATGGGGATCCAAACACTCCCATCATCCCAAGTTCTAGGAGGGGGTGATGCCCAGGATCCAGTGCCACAGCACCTCATCCTATGGAGACAGTGGCTTTCAGGAACAGCATTAGGGAGACATTAGGGCAAGTACAACTCCTGGGGTGTTGGGGACATAGAGAGCTCTAGCAGTGGCTGGCTGCGCAAGGTGGACAGGATTTCCTCTTTAGGCTGAACTCTGGGTTTTCTCAATTCTCCAAATCCATCTTGAAGCCCTGATGTTGAAGTGGGTGGTTCCGTCTTATAGTGTGGTGTTTGTTATGGTTTGTCTAGTTGTCCCACTAAAGCCTCATGCAGTCATGGGGTGGGGACATATACAGTTTAACTCATGATCCACAGTGATTGTGAGTCTTAGGACTGCTGGGATTATGGGTGTATTACACTCAGCCTGGGGTGGATAACCTGAATGTAACAGAGACACAGACATCTGTTGCTCTTCCTCCCTTGGCTCCTCTTGCTCTTTGCCGCTGCCATGAACTGATGCTCTCTGCCCTGTGCCACTCTGTCCTGGAGCCAGCTGAGTATGGACTGAAACCTCCAGTAACTGGAGCTGAATAAACCTTGCCTTCCTTCAGTTTGGATGTCGGGTATTTGTCCCAGCAACGAGAGAAGAGTAACTGAGACCGTGGTGTTGTTCGGGCTTGTGTGGAGCTCTCAGCTGCAGGGGTCTTTGGACAGCGAAGTGCCAGGGCCCATAGAGGTCCACTAGTGTAAGGCTAATGAACTAGAACTTGGCTGGACAAAGTGCCACATGCTTGTAATCCCAGTACTTAGGCGGCTGAGGCAGGAAAAACACCTTGAGTTCAAGGCCAGCCTGTACTACATACTGAGACCCTGTCTCAAAAGACAAAAAACAATACCTTATAGCTCTGACATTAGCCCAGATCATCAAGTGCCATTTACAACAAACCCTCTATTTTGCTTTCACGCACAAATGCAGTCAAGGGGGCTTGGGTCTTTACCATCTTCCTAGGTGACTATTGGTCTAGCAGGTGGTTGTGACACTGCATCCTTCAGGGAACAGTGCAGGAGTAAGGCAGAAAGAACACAGGAGACCTAAGAAAAACTCTGGGTTCCCCATCTAACAAAAGCAGCAGTCTCCCTACTGGACACTGATGGGGCAGTACTGCTCTCTGGTGGCCATTGAGGACACATGCACTGGACTCAATGGAGGTTGGCACTGGCATGGGCATCTTCAGACAGGTCAGTGCTGGCAGCTGCCACATTGGCAGGGAGGATTCCTCAGCAAGAGCTTGCAGGCTGTAGGCTCAGGCTGCTGAGGTGGATGCAGACCTCCAAGCTCAGGAACTGGCTTTCACTGCTCTAGTAGCTGGCAGTAAGGATGGTGGGGAGGGCTGCTACTATGGCTATTGGGACAGTTCTTCCCATGCCAACCTGGTCACCCACGTTCCAAAACCTGTTTAGAAGAGCAGGGGACAGCAGGCTGGTGCTTAAAAAATGGGCTAAGACTCTTTATGGGGGCCATCTTATTGATCAAGGCCAGCCATTTGGCAAGGTATATACATTTTATTTAAAAAAGTTTACAGTTTTCATTATACACAACTATTAAGAGGTTATAGTCAGAGGTGTGGCATTTGTCCTGGTGACAGACGTGCCCACTAGATCATCACAATGCAAGGGAAAAGGTGGAAGGGAGGAGATGGGCAAGGAAAATGTAAGCAATAAAGGTTTAGATTTCAATTCAGGGCTAAGTCCCTTGTATCCTTTCAAGTATCACATAGTATGTACCAAATACAATCAGCAAATAATGGCCATTTCTTCCCACACCCACAGCCAAGTATTTGCTTAATTAAGAGCTGTTCCTCAGGAGGAGAAAGCTACATAGCTCTACCACTGCTCCACATGGCCTGCTGGGGCTGTTAGAAAGTAGAAACACGGATTCAGAAGCCCAGGAAATGCAGTTCCTGTGCCCAAGCAGAACTGACGTGATTTCCCTCAACAAGGATGTGAACCCAATTAGGAAGTAGATGAAGTAAAATCCCTGCTATCATTTATAAATGGCTTTCATATTGTGTGTGTGGGGGGCATGCTACTGAAAACCAAGTACTAGCTCAGTGTCAGGAAACCTGAGCTGTGGAGGACCGGTCTGCCAAGAGTCTCAGCCATTTCAATAGAAGGCCGAGAAAAAAAAAGATAAGCATTGGGCCAAGACCAAGGAGGGCTGCAGGGAGCAGTGGGTGGAGGCTCCTGAGCCCCCTAGTCAGTCAGTTGGCAACCAGAGCAGCTTGTGAAGTGGACAAAAACTTTAGTAAGAGATTATATGGCAACTTCTGATAGTCCTCTCACTGGTATAAAATGCTGGCTCAAACTGCAGAGTAACCTTAGTCTTGGAGGGTGGCAAGACTGAGTGCAAAGAAGCCAAGACACCACTGCTGCCCACTGGCCCCAGTGATGGGCTTCTCAAGGGCACCAGGGTTGCTGGCTACAGCCACCATGTTTGCTGTTTGGCAAGAGCTGAAGCTCAGGCATTGGAATGGGAGCAGAGCAGGGCTTGTGCTGGTAAACCACATAGTAGTATTTAAAAAATGCTGGGTACTAAGGCCAGGGAAACCACCAGCAGCAACTCTGACCTCCCATTGCCACCTGAGGCTGAATTTGCCTCTTCAGGGCTCTGAGGGCCTGTGAGCAAGGGACACACTGACAGCACAGAAGGACCTTGGTATCATATCATCTCCTGCTGCAGACTATGGGGGCACAGAGTCCCAGCCAGGTCTCTGCTCCCTCAAGCCTGTTAGCCCAGCCTCTTCTTCCAACCTTGCCCAGTAGCCAGGGACAGTGTGTGTGTGTGCAAGAATCTTGTCCAATCTATAAAGGGAAAAATCCCAAAGAGCCCAATACACAGCAAGTCAAGGTCAGTGCCCAGGAGACCTGCACAGGAGGGAAGGGTGTGACTTGGGCACTAACCCAGTAGTTCTGGGTGCTAACAGAAAAGCTGATAATACCTTTACCACATGCACTCAGCAGCCACACTACACCTGCTGCTTAAGCCCAATTTTCACGTGAGTGCAACCACCTCAGCCAGTGTTGCTGGAGCTCTGGAAAGGGGGCAAGTGGAGGGCTTTGCATTGGAGAAAAGTGGGTTCCAGTAGGGCAGCGATGCATCACTGTTCACAGACCTTCCCTACTCTTTCTAGACAAGGTCAAAAGCAATTATCTGGACATTTTTTGGGGGGTAATTAGAACACTATTATTTATACAATATTGAAAAAATACAATATTTTATTGTTTGAACTCAAATCACCACCCAGCACTTCAAGCCTACCCTAAATAGCACCTAACAATAAAGGTTACAGCACAAGCAGACTGTGAATGCGGCAGGGAAGCAGGTCCGACAGCGCCAGCAGAGCCCCTCCCACCCTGAAAGCACGAAGACAGTGTGCTAGGTCAAAGTACATCATTCATTACATGTTACAGTTAATACTATCCTTCCAACAAGCCACAAACGCTAGCGCTAACCACAGCCTTACAGAACTGCACTTTTAAAAAAGGAAAACCTCTTGCTTCGTGCCCGTAATTAATATAAGTAAATTCTCTGTCTTTTATTTAGGAAAATAATCATGCCAAAAGCAAGTCATATTTTTCAAAGAAAAGATTGATTGTGCTTTTTGAGTTTAAAAAAAAAAATGATTAGGTATCTTCCAACCTCACTGACTTACACCTCATGGAATATAGCACTTCTAAACTAAAAATATAACAAAAAGAAAAATTATCCCAGGGAAACATTCAGAAGTTACTTTAGAAGGTCTTAGGATTGGCTAATTCTGCTACTGTCCTATTGGTTGTGTGTGTGTGGGAATATACAGAGCTGCTGTTTAAAACTTCTCCAAATCCCTTTCATTCAGCAGGCAACACTCCGATTTGAAAGAAGGTTAGCTGAGCAAATACTGGATCGATAGGCATTTTAAATAGTTTGACTTGCTCCTAACACAAAGGACAGGAAGCATCCTTCACTAGTTGTCCCCCTACATCACATTCCCCAATCCCTCTTTTCTAGCCAGTCACTCTCTGAAGAAAGCTGGTCTTCCCACGTTGAGCCACTTTGTGTATATGAACTTTTATTTGTTCCAGTTGTTTCTCATATCAAATTGAGAATCTGTTTTGGGTGTGAAGTATCTATATCCCACTCCCCACAGGCAGATGTTACCAGGCTGCTGAAGGAGTGCCCTGGGCCTGGAAGCCAATAGGCTAGTCTTCTCACATCTAGTGGTCCATTGAGAGGCTTGTCCAGGGAGACCATCTTGTAGCATGTAAAGATGACACTGTAACCTGTCTAAGCATAATTCACACAAATTGAAAAAACCAAAACCAAAACTCCCTTCAGCTTGATTTAGTCCAGGGTGCAGTCTTGGGCTGGCCCAACACTAGAATTAGGATGGGACTTTGTATGTGTTTTTGATGAGAGGAGATATCTTCCAGTCACTTTTCTCCTCATGTCCTCTCAAAAAAAAAAAAAAAGTCTGGATCACAAGCTGTTCCCCAAGAAAAAGAATCAGGTTCAGAAAATATTTCCCAGAGGTTCTTCAATTTACACTGTGGTGGCTGCAGGTCTGATAGTGTGGAGGGCAGGAATCTACATATAAAAATGTACTTAAATCCAGTCAAAAATGTTGTCTCAATTTTGCAATTAGCTTCCTACTTTACACTGATACTCCACACAATGGGCCCATCTAGGACTCACAGGAAGGCCACTACTTTGTACATGGCTGGCTCTACATGCTTCCAAAGCAGGCCTCTTCCTCCCCAATTTTTTCCTTTCCAATTTGAAAAAGCACTATTCTATCTTCACATCCAAGAGCTGGTTGGTTTGGTTTGTTTCTTTGGAACCATCAATAAAAAGAAGCAACTTTTCCTGTTAGTTTTACTCATATCTACTTATCAGAGTGGCTATGTGACATTCAGTAGCACACAGGATGCCTTGGCCAAATGGACTTATGAATGCATGCATTCGGACCGCATATTGCTACCAAAATGGAATGTGGGAATATGCTATGCACCTCAGGTTGAGAAATGACTAAGAAATCAAGATCTAAAGGGTGATATATAATATATATATATCAATGCTATTATTCATAAAAACCTTGTTTAGTAATAAAAAAAATTGCTTTGTTTAAATATGAATATTATAGTCTGGTTCTCATGGTTAGGAAATAATAGTCTTTCTGAAAAGCAGGTGCTTTTTCTACTACAACTCCATGTCCTGGGCTTCATCTTCCGAAAAGTCAGACATAGAACTCTCTGATGAACTGTCTCCAGTACCTTCTTCCTGCTCCTTCAGGGCCTCTTCTGTTGCATACTTCTGGATGTACTCTGCACAGGGGTGGGGAGAGAAGACCAAGGGTTTAGTGAGCAGTGGCCCATGTCCCATAAATTAAGATTTCCCTTCTGTGCCAGGGGTGGGAAAGAGGACAGCTGTTGTGGGTCACTAAAGCTGAAGGTACATGCAGCGGGAACAGGGGAGGGGATGATGATCATAGGACAGCAACACAAAACTCCTGACCTGCAGGTAGAAAAGTACCCTACACTACATCCCCACCCTCGTGCTGGGAGGGTAGGAGAAATATGCACCTCACATTGAAAACAGTCAATAAAATAATCTGCCTCCCAGATAGAACATGATGTTAAGATTCCATAACAACTTACCAGGAAATCCCCATTGTTTTCAGATTCATAGTTACATAATTACAGCTAGCTTAGATTATCATTTTAGGAACAGACTTCAGGCCACACAAATCCTGCCTGTCAGGTTTTAGAAGCAGCCAGGGAGAACTACCTCTAGAGCTATCTAGGGCACGCACAGGAGCCTGAGTGAGCTTACCATGTAATATTTACCTTGTGCTTATGCTGCCATATCTTAGGCTAAATCTGTTGGCTGACAAAGAATTTAGGAACAGCTGAATAAACAATAAACTCGTTCCTAAAAGTACATACTGTTTTCAGGTAAATCGCCTACATACAATATGGAGACAGACGATGAGCATCCTGTCAGGATGGCAGCTGGACACACACATACCCACATGTCCTTGGGATTTATCTTTCCTCCTACAGAGTTGCATAGACTATAATACAAAGATGATAACTAGCCTCGGAGACTTGCCAAATCTAAGAAGCCAGTGCAGGAGTCTTGCTAGAAATATTTTTTATACTTTCTTTTACAAAGTTTATAAGTAAGCATTAATTCTTAAATTTGTAAAACTTTATACCAAGATCATGAGATTAGATGAACCTTCATCTAGATAAATTTAGAATTTATCTAAATTTATGTTTAGGAGCCGGGTATGGCGACACATGCCTGTAATCCCAGCCCTTAGGAGGCTGAGGCAGGAGGATGGGTGTGAGTTCCAGCCCAGCCTGGGCTATAAAAGTGAGTTTAAGGCTAGCCTGAACTGTATAGCGATACCCTGTCTCAAAAAGAGTAAATAAATAAGCAAATTTATGTTTAGAATGTTTACTAGGGCCAATGAGATAGCTCAGTGGTCTAAAGCACCTGCTTAGGCAAGCTTAGGCAACCACAGGGACCAGAGTTCAATCCCTGGCACCACATGCTGTGCCAGCCCCCACCCCGAGAGCAGGCTGAGCCAGCCATAACATAAACAGCCATAACATAAACAAAGTTTAAAAAATTTTTTTTCTAGAAAAAAAAAAGTTTACTAATGCCTTAGAAATGTTATTTTTGCCTTCTAATGGTAGGCTCTTCTGCTTTTTGTTTCATAGAAGTTGCTTCCTGCTGTGCTGGCAAATGCCTGTAATCCCAGCACTTGGTAGACTGAGACAAAAGGATTGTTTCGAGTTAGCAATCAGCCTGGGCTGCAAAGTAAGCTCAAGGCCAGCCTGAGCTGCAAGATGTTGCTGCACCAGGACATTGTTTATTGACACTCTTACTGATGGTGAATCTTTTAGGATTTTCATATGCTGCTGCAGCATGCATGCCATAGTCTTATCACTAATGATCTAATTGCTTCACTAGCTTTCTTTCTTTTTTTTTTTTTTGCGGGACCAGGGATTGACCTCAGGTCCCTGCATTTGTTTGCCAGGTAAATGCTTAACTCTACTGAGCTATTTCCCCAGCCCAAGCTTTCTTTATTTAATTTAATCAATCAATCAATTAATTAATTAATTTATTTATTTATTTATGTCTTTTTGAGACAGGGTCTCGCTGTACAGTTCAGGCTGGCCTTGAGCTCAGTTTTGTAGCCCAGGCTGGTCTTAAACTCTCACCAATCCTCCTGCCTCAGCCTCCCAAGTGCTGGGATTACAGGCATGCACCACCACGTCTGGCTCCAAGCTTTCTTTAGAATATTCAAGACAGATGTTTAGGGAACACTTGCCTTTTAGGGAACGCAAGGCCTTTTAGGAGACAGAGAAGTGAAGAGGAAGGTCACTAAGGGAAACAGATGCAGGTGATAGGCAGAAGCTGGCTGAAGTGACCTACAGGAAGCATCCATGAAAGGAACTGGCTGAGGCCAGGGAGGCAGGCAGTCACAAAGACTTGAGCTCTGCCAGCTGAAATGCAAGACAGGCCATCCAGTAGAAGTAAACAGCTGGGGCATGAAAGCATTGTATTAGGAGACAGCTACCTATGTCTTCTTGTGTGCAACTTAGGTAGAGTCGAGAGGTCTTCCCAGTGCTAGGTCTGTGATAGTTAAGTTAGTCTGTGTTTTCATGTAAGTGAAACTTTCCACGACAGGGACAACCCATTTTTCAGGCCCATTTCTATCCCTCTTAGAGAGAAGCTTTTTCTCTCTTAATTAATTCTTCCTGCTTTTTTTTTTTTTTTGGGGGTGGGACTGGGGTTCAAATGCATGACCTTTCACTTGCCAGGCAGGCACTTGTGCCATGGAGCTATCTCCCTGGCCCCTCTTCCTGCTCTTTTTTTTGGTCTGTTTGAGACAGGGTCTCACTATGCAATTCAGGCTGGCCTTGAACTCACTTTTGTCAGGTTGGTCTCGAACTCATACTGATCCTCCTGCCTCAGCCTCCCAACTGCTGTGATTACAGGCGTGAGCCACCACACCCAGCCCTCTTCCTGTTCTTAATCTCTGTTGTTTTTAGAATTTATTCCTTGATTTTAGAGAACACAAACTTGGCAGTTTGTACATTTAGCAGGCTGGGAGTTTCTTTCCCCTATACCATTTGGAGGCCCCAGTGAGATAACTGGATGAGTTTAAGAGTTTACTTTTTCTTCATAGATTCTGGATTGTGACTTGCATAGGTAACCAAAATTTCTATGCTTCAAATTTTTATGATATATCTTTTGTCCAGTGCTTGTAATTGTTCATACTGTTTTATATAATTTCTTTTTTTTTTTTTTTTTGAGACAGGGTCTCATATGCAGTTCAGACTGGCCTTGAGCTCACTTTTGTAGCCCAGGCTGGTCTCGAACTCGCACTGATCCTCCTGCCTCAGCCTCCCAGGTGCTGGGATTACAGGCATGTGCCACCATGCCTGGCTATAATTTCATTAAAATGATAAATCTGGGGCCCGGCGGGATGGCTCAGTGGTCTAAAGCACCTTCTTGGGAAAGCTTGGGAAGCTTCAGAGACCACGGTTCGATCCCCAGCACCACATGCTGTGCCAGCCCTGCCCTTGGGGTGGGCTGAGCCGGCCATAAAAATGAGTCAATAAACAAAGGTTCTGAAACAAGAAAAAAAATAAATAAAATAAAAATTCTTTTTTTTTGTCTTTTTGAGACAGGGTCTCGCTCTGCAGTTCAGGCTGGTCTTGAGCTCACTTTTGTAGCCAAGCCTGGTCTCGAACTCACATCGATCCTCCTGCCTCAGCCTCCCGAGTGCTGGGATTACAGGCATGCACCACCACGCCTGGCTTAAAAATTCTTTTAAAAAAATGATAGATTTAAGTAGGGGCCAGGGAGATAGCTCCATGGCACAAGTGCCTGCCTGGCAAGTGCAAAGTTGTGAGTTGGAACCCTGGTCCTCTCCCACTCCCCCCTCCAAAAAAAAGATAAATTAAAAACATGGAAGTCTATGATGCTTCTGTAATGGTATACTTTATTTCTATTTTGTATGCTACATTTAGATTAGTTCCTGGACTTAACTAGTGTTCCTTGTTTGACTACTGTGATTAGAGTTATCTTAGCAGTGCTAGGGAAGAGTAGTATTTAGAGGAGCTCCTAGTGGATTCTGACGTGAAATGCTATAAACTGGTCTATCAAATTTAGTTTGTATTTAGAAAATATACATACCTACTGATAAAATACAGGACCCTAACTGCTAATTAAAAGACAATAGGCCAGCAGCTGCTCTTAGGACTTAGGGATAGGTTTCACTGGGACAGACCCGACCTGATCTTCCTCTATACTCTAGAGGAAATATTAAGCCTGTTCTGCCTCAGTTTTCTTTCTGGTCTGATCTTCTACTGGTAAGGAGGTCCTTACCTCTTTTTTTTTTGCTTGTTTCAGAACTTTTGTTTGTTTGTTATTATTTATTTTTATGGCTGGTTCCGCCTGCCCTAAGGGCAGGGCTGGTGCAACATGTGGTGCTGAGGATCAAACCGTGGTCCTTGCAGCCACCCAAGCTTTCCTAAGCAGGCGCTTTAGACCACTGAGCCATCCTGCCGGGCCCCTTGCCCTTAGCTCTTGAGATTCCCCATTCTTGCCTCTCCAGGCTGAGAATGAGAATTTATGAGCAATTTGTTTCAATAACTCACTGTGAATATGAGAAATAAAGACTTTATTCTTCTGATTGTTTCCTGCCACTTTGTCTCCCCCCAATATTTTTGGCAACATGTAAAGTTAAGAGAGAAAAGAACTCTGAACTTCCCCAACCTTTTCCTCCCATACAACAACTAAGATAAGCCTTGGAACAATGCTGAAGACCTGAGCAAATATACTTGTAATTGTACTGGCTCACCAGTTTTTTTTTGTTTTTTTTTTTAAATCAGAATTGGGGATTGAATTCAGGCCCTTATGCCCTCCAGGCAAGTGCTTATTCTACTCAGCTATCTCCCCAACCCCCTCACCACAGTTTTGTCTCACACCTCAAATCTATCTTGTGACCCTCTATTGGATCAATATCACCTAAACAACTATATGTGTAATTTTAGTAGTTGAATATAATTTTGTCCCATCTTGACCTTGTCTTACTTCAAGGCTTTCCTTAATTAAAAAAACCTTGAAAGTGGTGGGCAACTCACTTTCTTGGCTCCCTTATGTCCTTTTTATTTTTGCAGGACTGGGGTTTGAACTCATGACCTTGCACATGCCAGGCAGGCACTTGTGCCACAGAGCTATTTCCCCGGCCCCTAACATCTTGCTTTTTTTTTAAAAACTTCTTTTTGTTTGTTTATTTATTTATTTATTTATTTTCTTGTTGGCTGTATAGTAACTTCAAGATCAGCCTGAGGGCCCAGCGGGATGGCTCAGTGGTCTAAAGCGCCTGCTTGGAAAAGCTTGGGCAGCTTCAGGGACCGTGGTTCGATTCCTGGCACGAAGTCATGCTGCTCCAGCCCGGCACTTGGGGTGGGCTGAGCCGGCCATAAAAATGAGTGAATATGCAAAGGTTCTGAAACAAGAAAAAAATAAATAAATAATTATTTTAAAAAAAATTCCGTTTATTTTTATGGCTGGCTCAGCCTGCCCTGAGGGCAGGGCTGGCTCAGCATGTGGTGCTGGGGATCAAGCTGTGGTGCCTGCAGCTGCCTAAGCTTTCCTAAGCAGGCGCTTTAGACCACTGAGCCATCCTGCCAGGCCCCAACATCTTGCTTTTTAAATAATTTCTTTCTATGAAAGGAAGGAAGGAAGGAAGGAAGGAAGGGAGAGAGAAACAAAGGAAAGAAGAAAGGAAGGGCTGGGAAGATAGCTCGGCAGTCTAACTGCTTGTCTGGCAAGTGTAAGAACCTGGGTTCGATCTCCAGTACTGCATGCTGTGCCAGCCTGGTAACCCCAGGCACACCTTGCTGGCCATCAAAACTGGGAGTTGGTGGTGCACACTTGTAATCTCAACACCGGGGAAGCTGAGACAGGAAGATCACTACAAGTCTGTACTTCGTAGTGAGACCATGTACTGAGTAAATAAAGATTTTTCTTAAAAGACTACAGGGCCAACGAGATAGCTCATTGGTCTAAAGCACCTGCTTAGGAAAGCTTAGGCAACTGCAGGGACCGCAGTTTGATCCCTGGCACCACATGCTGTGACAGCCCTACCCCCAGGGCAGGCTGAGCCAGCCATAACATAAACAAATAAAGTTAAAAAAAAAAAAAAAAGGAGGGGCCCGGCAGGATGGCTCAGTGGTCTAAAGCACCTGCTTAGGAAAGCTTGGGCGGCTGCAGGGACCGTGGTTTGAACCCTGGCACCACATGCTGTGCCAGTCCTGCCCTCAGGGCAGGCTGAGCCGGCCATAAAAAATAAACAAACAAAAGTTCTGAAACAAGAAAAAAAGTTAAAAAAATAAAAAAAATTCTTAAAAAAAAAAAAGGAAAGACTGCATGACTAAGGAGTGAATATAGCTGGGTACCTCAAACTCCCTGAACTGCACTCAAAATGGTGAACTGACGAGTCAAGGCAAAGAAAGAGATCAAGCTCAGTACCAGGGAGCTCTGAATAGCAGGCTGATATTCCTTTGCAAAGGTTTTTAAGTACAGAACTAACCAAAACCCTTTGGCCAGCTCCAAGGATGGTCAGTTCCATGGGTGCTCAGTATTAAACCCTGTTTTCAAGGCTTCATGTTAAACCAGAATCACCTAGACAGGAATGCTGAATAACATCCTGGCTAAGCAAGGGCAAGTACACCTTGCTGAGAGCTGAGTATGCTGAGTATCCAGCAGGTGGCCTGGGAGAAGGGTAAGGTACAGATAACACATTTAAGAATCATAAATGGAGGGAGTACCTGAAAGGTAAATTAGCTTTCTAAGGGGGAGAGGAACAGGAGTCTAAGAACCAACTCATAAAATGGAATGAGTGGTCTTCAGAAAGATGAGAATAAGGGAGCTGGGGAGATAGCTCCGAGGCACAAGTGCCTGCTGGGCAAGTGCAAGGTCGTGAGTTTGAACCCCGGTCCCACCAGAAAAAAAAAAAAAAAAAAAAAATGAGAATAAAACACCAAAAGCTGCAGACAGGTTCACAAAAATGGGACTTAAGGGTCTATGGGAATAAGAAAGGGCCTCACAGGTTTGGCACAAGCTGTGAAATAAAAGAACTGTGAAGGTTTAAAGCAAGGAAGCAGGAGGTTTCAAAATGAAATCAATGGCTTAGTTCCTAAGGGCACCAACAGGAGCACCTCTCATTTCTTACGGGCACAAAACAATGGGGAAAAGTACTATCTAAAGGCACAGCAGGAAGTGGTAGTGAGCTTAGGCCTCATGGCCATGATTCTCCCAGATTATCAAGGAAGATATAATGATCCCAGCAATTAACACTTGAGAAAGCCAAAGACAGAGACAAACTGGGTTCCTTTTGTACCTGGGACCAGAACAGATACAATGCTAAGACTAATGCTAAACTGCTACTGCCTAAGGAGTACGAATTATAAAAATATACTTTGCAATGAAGTATCTGGTTTGCAGACTCAAGTGATTCCTATGTCAAATTTTATTTATTTTTATTGGTAGAACCAGGGATCGAACACAGGACCTTGTACTTACCAGGCAGGCACTTGTGCCCCTGAGCTATCTCCCTGGTCCCCCACGTCAAATTTTAGCAGATTCTCATTACAGAGTTTTATCTGGTTGAAAATGTCTGCTCATTCTTGGAATACATGTTTTTTTTTTTCCTTCTTTGTGAGACAGGGTCTCGCTATGCAGTTCAGGCTGGCCTTGAGCACTTTTGTAGCCCAAGCTGGTCTGAAACTCACACTGATTCTCCTGCCTCAGCCTCCAAAGTGCTAGGATTACAGGCATGTGCCACCACACCTAGTTAAATCAATCTTTTTTTCTTCCTTATTTCTTTCCTTCCTTCCTTCCTTCCTTCCTTCCTTCCTTCCTTCCTTCCTTTGGGGGCCCGGGGATTGAACTCAGGACCTTGCACTTGCCAGGCAAACACACTCTACTGAGCTATCTTCCCAGCTCCTTTGGAATACATGTTTTCTGGGTTATATAGCTATTATGTTACATAAATTTGTTATTAATTTGTAAAGCACTTGAGACCTAAGTAAATTAATTACATTTATTTCTACTTTATCTAAACAAAAGCATTAAACAATATTCTAGAGAGACCTGGGGAGAATAACAGAAGGAAAGCAATCCTGTTTGTCTTCATTCTCTCATGAACTACTTCCACTGTCATCTCTTGGAAGTGTGCCTCAGAGGCCACAGCTTTTGAGGAGGCTGATGTTCTGCATCTTAGGATGGGCAAGTTGTACTAAAAGCTGGCAAGATCCCAGTGCCTGCTATTTGTTAAGAGCAAATGTATTTCCACTGACTTGAATTCCTCTCCTTCCTGATGGAGCTTTATGGACCTAGCATTTCACTATGGACGTTCTCAAAACGTACAAGGAAAAAGGATAAGCCAATGAACACCACTAACCCGCTGAACATTGGTCTTTCCTTTTCATGTTACTGGGGTCAAACCCAAGGTCTTTGCACTATAATATGCTCCTAGCTATTTGAGGCAGGTACCACTATATCACTAAATTGGCCAGGCTGGGCTTACACTTCCAATCCCCATCTCAGCCTCCTAAAGTGCTATGTAGAGGCATTTGCCATCCTTCCTGGCCCTACTTGAGCTTTAGCTTATTGTTATTTTGTAACATTTTCTTCTTAATAAAACTGCAGTCTCATAATTGTGGGAACACAGGATTCTAAAACCTAAGGGTACTCTAGCTGGGGCTGCTAGTGCTTGCACTCAGGGTTGCTTAGGGATGTTGAAGTCTACAGCTATTGCTTTAGGTCTGAGAAAATTATGAGGAACTAGGTAACTCACAAAAGGTTCTAAGTGACTACAGCCCAAGAGATTAAAATTCTTCTGATTCCATGCTGAACTGTGTGTGTGGCTCCTTACCTTTAATTTTCTGCTTGTATTCTTCTGGTCGGTGAAGGTACATGGCTGCTGCATCACCATTGAGAGGATCTATGGGGTTAGGATAGGCCAACAGCTGGGGCAAGAAGGACTCAAATATATTGGTAAGATCTGAAAAACAAATACAAGTTCTTCATGCTTGGGAATACAAGTATTCACCATTGAATTCAGTAGTCAAATCTATTACTTTGTAAAATATATAACTATGGGTATGATTTTTCCATAAATGTGTGCTCCACTATTCAGAACTTTTATTACTTTTCTTTTGGGACAGGGTCTTACTATGTAATTCAGGCTGATCTTTTTTTTTTTTTTTTTTTTAATAATTTTTATCTCATTTATTATTTTTTTCTTGTTTCAGAACCTTTGTTTATTCACTCATTTTTTATGGCCGGCTTAGGCCGCCCCGAGGGCAGGGCTGGCACAGCATGGGGTGTCGGGGATCTTACTGTGGTCCCTGAAGCCGCCCAAGCTTCCCCAAGCAGGCGCTTTAGACCACTGAGCCATCCTGCTGGGCCCTCAGGCTGATCTTTTTTTTTGTCTTTTTGAGACAGGGTCTCACTGTGCAGTTCAGGCTGGCCTTGAGCTCACTTTTGTAGCCCAGGCTGGTCTCGAACTCACAGCGATCCTCCTGCCTCAGCCTCCCGAGTGCTGGGATTACAGGCGTGCGCCACCACGCCCGGCTCTCAGGCTGATCTTGAACTTACTATACAGCCAATGTTGGCTTATTTATTTATTTATTTATTTGTGGAACAGGGGTTCAAACTCATGACCTTGCACTTGCCAGGCAGGCACTTGTGCCACGGAGCTATCTCCCCAGCCCCCAAATGTTGGCTTTAAACTGGCAATGATCCCCCTACTTCAGTCTCCTGAGTGCTGGGATTATAGGTGCTTGCACTATGTCTAGCCCTCCACCCCTCTTTTTAAAGCAAGTCTTGCTAAGGCACTACACTGCCTAAAAAGGATTTGAATTTTCAGTCTTCCTGCCTCAGCTTCCTGAGTGTTGGGATTATATGTGTATATTACTACACCTCACCCAATTAAAAAATTTTAAATTCAATTTTAACTTGAAGGGATCAAATCCAGGGCCTTACACACACTAGGAAGCACTGTACCACCAACCTATAGTCCCAGATCCAACTTCCCCAATTCTGTTTTACTCCACTTTCCAAACTGAGAATTTAGACATACTATGTACGTTGCTGATTAAAATTTGTCTTGTAGGGCCCGGCAGGATGGCTCAGTGGTCTAAAGCGCCTGCTTAAGAAAGCTTAGAAAAAGAAAAAAAAAAAAAAAAGAAAGCTTAGGCGGCTGCAGGGACCGCGGTTCGATCCCCGGCACCACATGCTGTGCCAGCGCTGCTCTGAGGGCGGGCTGAGCTGGCCATAAAAATAAATAAACCAACCAACCAACAAACAAACAAAAAAACCTACAAAAAAAATTTGTCTTGTATTACTTCCAAACAAGTAACTATTTTATTTTTGTATTTTGTGAAGGGTTTCACTCTATGGAGTTCAAATTCATAGTGATTCTGTTTCCAGCCTCCCCAGTGATAACATAGCAATTCTTTTAAAAAC
>PVJA010040360.1:0-18551 GCA_004027025.1 Myocastor coypus | reverse complement strand
TGGAAAAAAAAGAAAAAGACATGGTATGATATTTTATTCTAGTATTAGAAACTTTAAAAAGGCCAGCCTGAACTGCATAACAAGACCCTGTCTCAAAAAGACAAAAAAAAAGAAACTTTAAAAAGAAATATGTATACATATGTGTAGGTATACACAAGAGAATTAGGATGGATATACAGCTACTTTGTCTTAGCACATTGAGAATAAAAGTTTGTACTAATATTGTTTAGACAAGATATCAGATCTGTATCTTGTCCTCTGAATAGCTACTAGGAAGACAACAACATATGTTGTATTAATTATTGTAACCATCCCAACTTGTTCTGAAACTGTTTCATTGCTATTTTTTTTCTCATTAAAAGGAATAAAAAATAAAAATAAATTTAAAAAAGAACCTAATGATTTCCGGGCGTGGTGGCGCACGCCTGTAATCCCAGCACTCGGGAGGCTGAGGCAGGAGGATCGGTGCGAGTTCGAGACCAGCCTGGGCTACAAAAGTGAGCTCAGGACCAGCCTCAACTGCATAGCCAGACCCTGTCTCAAAAAAAAAAAAAAAAAAAGAACCTAATGATGAACCTCAAGATGTTCAGAAAAAAAAAAAAAAAAACAACGAGCGGTGAGGGTGGCATGGTGGTACGCACCGCAGTCTCAGCTGTGAGGAGCAAGAGGCAGAAAGACGGAGCCAAGTTCAAGGTCCCATGGTAAGACACTGCCTGAAACAAAACAAATGGAGCGCACTGTGCATGGTGATACGTGCTTGCAACTGTGGACTCGGGAGGCTGAGGCAAAGGATCATGGGAGTTCGAGGCCCGCCTACACTACCTAGGGAGTTCAAGGCCCACCTGAGTTGCCTAGAAAGCCCTATCTCAAAACACAAAACACATCAGAGAACAAAAAGAAACAGCAGGTGCCTGGCCAATGAGCTACCTGCGCTACCCGCAGTGGCCTCCATGGAGCGCCCAAGAGCCACCTGGAGGGATCACAGGTCTGGCCATCTGCTCCCAGCTGCTTCTTCCTGCCCACTCAGAAGCTGCAGGGGGAGCCTCTTAGGGTCTCTGGGTGGGAGAGGGCCACAGCCCAAGTGGAGAGAGAACGCGGGGTGCAGGAGACCCAGAACTGAAAGGCACAGCAGGGCAAACTGTCACAGGCTCACTGCAGTACAGGTCAGGGTGCCTGGGGTATCTGTGTGTGGCAGCCCACGCCCCATTCCCTAGCCCCCTCCTGTGGGCCCTGCTCACACGCAGGCAAATGAAGGCACAGGTATGTAACAGGGAAACCTTCAAGGGAGCCTGTCTCCCTTCTCCCGAGTAGCTGTGTCAGGGCCACTGTACTGGGCCAGCCCACTGGGAATGCATGGTGTGGAAGGGATCTACCCAGGACAAAGAAATCCTCCTCCAGGCCTATCCGGGAGGGTGCCTCCCAGGCAAGCAGTAAGTCAAGGCCCAGTGACACCCAGGTTTTTCTTTGTATGACCTTGCACTGGATCAAGGTCATACAACCCCACCCCAACCGCTCCTTAATGAAAGCTCTGGCAGCTTCAGAGAAGGGCTGCTGGGCAGGGAGAGGGCAGGGATGGGGCTCCCTGCTGCAGGTCCCAGGGCCCTGACCCCCCTCGCAGCTGCTATGGCTCTCTGACCTTGGACAGACGGGCCAACCGGTGCCGACCCAGGCTCAGGCCCCTGTGAGCGGGAGACTACAGGCTGTGGCCGCGCCGGGAGGGCGTGGAGACCTGAGCCTGTCTGTTGCCTTCCTCTCCTGCACCCTTGTGTTTCTTTTCTTCTTCTTCTTTTTTTTTATCACTTGCTTTCTTTACTCTTTTGTCAGATTTGCTTCCTGGAGTCCCAGGGTACATATATATTTTCTTCTTGTTTCAGAACTTTTGTTTATTTATTTTTATGGCCTGCTCAGCCTGCCCTGAGGGTAGGGCTGGCACAGCATGTGGTGCCAGGGATCGAACCGCGGTCCCTGCAGCCACTCAAGCTTTCCTAAGCAGGCACTTTAGACCACTGAACCATCCTGCCGGCACCCCAGGATACATATAATCAAAGCACATCTCCAGGGCTTCTTCCACCGCTGGGTTCAGTCTGTGGACATCCTGGAGGGTGGGCCATCTCCCTGCTACCAGGCAGCCCGTGGAAAGGTGCAAAGGGGCCAGCTGGGCTCAGCCACCTGGGCTGGGCTCCCACGCAGCGCCCAGCTGGCACCTTCCTGGAGCTGTTGCAGCCCTACCACAGAGATGCAAGGGGTCAGAACACCACAGGGTCTGGCTTCAGAGTGCCACACCAAGCCACGTAACTGGAAAGGAAACCTCTGTCCCCGCAGCCAGCCAGGACTCCCAGCCCACTTGGCACCAGTATGATCCAGACTGGGGATGGAGGGTCAGGTTCCAGAGGAGAAAGCAGCAAGACCCCTCCTCAGGCCCCTGAGCTGACCTCTGACCCTGGCACAGACAGCCCTGGCCAGGCCTCCATTCCCCACAGAGCATCATGGACCTGGTTTGAGGACCTCTGGGTCACCTAGATCCTCCCCTTGCAGCCTCAGTTTCCCCACCAGGGTGGTGCACTCTTCTGCCAGGGACCTGTTGAGGTGATGCTTCAAGAGGAAGGAGAGGGCTGCTGGCCACATCTGCGTGGGGAGCAGGGCAAAAGCCTGCTGAATACCAACAGGAGTAGATGCACACAGCGGGCAGAGTGTGAGTGGCCCTGTCCCTCTGTCTGCACTGTTTCCAGGAGATGGACCCCAGCTGGCTTTTGGGCCCCTGCCTGGGAGAAATGTATAGGATGCCTGAGCTGGTAAGGAAGCACAGATGCTGGGCAAGATGGGGCCCCCGGACCCAGGACTTTGTAGGAGCTAGGAGCAGTGTGCTGTGTGCTGGTGGCAGCAGTGTCATTCTGACTGTGAACTGTGACCCAAGGGAGGCCTTTATAGGGTCCTCACCACCTGCCTGGCACCATGAAGATCCTGTCTGAAGCCCTATGAGGAGGTCCACTTATCAGCCCATTTTACAGAACAGGAAGCTGAGGCCAAGAAAGAGGAAGTTATTCTCCCAGAGCTAGGAGCTTAGGTGAAGGAGGAGGGGTGCAGGACATGCCAGAGTGTTAACAGGGCACTCAGGGATTTGGTGCCTCGCATTTCCCACAACCTGAAGAGGCCCAGCGTGGGGCCCTAGAGGAAGGCGCCTGAAGGCTCCCTGAGCACCCTCCTCCTTGGAGTTCTGCCTGCCTGAGCTAGTCCCAGGCTAGCCAGGTGTGGCAGCTGCTTAAACACACCCTGAGGCAGGGGCTTGCTGGCCTCGGAAGCCCAGGTGGAACGTGGCTGTGGCCAAGTTCCTGCCAGGTGAGTCACCTGGGCTTGTCCCACCTTGCCAAGGCCCAACCCCTCCTTCAGCAACCCCTACCCCGCCCACCACCCAGCTCAGCCACCCCTCTGGAGCCCTGGGTCTGTGGGCCTCACAGGACCAGAGGACAAGGCCCCTGGGCCCACTCCTCCCTGCTGGGCCCTGCTGAGCTCGCTCCACAGAGTGAGAGGCTGCTGGGCTCAGGTGGGTCACCCTGCCCCTGCCAGTGCCTGGGGAAGACCCCTGAGGAGGATGGGCTGCTCTCCTGGCCCACTACTGCTGGGCCCCATGATGCTCGGGACTCACGGGGGCAGCTGCAGCCTGGGAGGGTGGCCATCCCCAAGCGCCTCACCCCCCCAGGGGTTCCCCCATCTGATCCCCGCCCAGACAGGCAGCGGCAGGCACCAGGGTTGCCACTGGACAGGTGAGGTTCAGAGACTCCCCTAAGCCAGCCAGGAAAGGGCTGAGCCAGGGCTCACAAAGCCCCTGCCCCAGCCACCATCTGTAGGTCTGAGGGAGCCCAGCCCCAGGGCCCAGAGCCATACTTAACCCTCCCTGGTTCTACCAGGCCTCACAAACAGTCCAGGCCATGCAGGGGCCGCAGGCGACCACAGTGTATAGGACAGGTTGGTGACGTCAGAACATATCTGCGGTTATCACAGCTGGGGCAGGGGCAGAGGCTAGTGGTCTCTGGAGGGCAGAAGCCAGGGCTGCAGCTTGAACCCCAGGGCACTGGCACTGCACTATGGCACCCGTAGGTCCCAGGGAGTCCACAGTGCCGGTGGAGGTGCTCTTGCTGTCTTTGGGTTTGCTTTTGCTTTGCACTGCTGGTGCTGAGGGTTAGACACAGGGCCAGCTCGGGCACACTAGGCAAGTGCTGTGCCCCCGGTGGCAGATCTTGGCACATTGTGGCCCACGCGAAGGGGTAGTCAAGGCCCCTCTGAGGAGACTAGGTGGCCTGGCCTCGCCCCACCTATCACCCACACACTTGGGGGATGAGTGCCTGCCGTGCTGGCACCAGCCTGGTGCCAGGCAGGCATCCAGGAGGGAGCCTCATCCCCAGCCCAGGCACATTCCTCCACTTGGGTGGGCAGAGGTGAAAGTAGCACATTCCACAGGCCTCCTGGGCGGCCCAGGTAACCTCTGTCTCTGAGCTTGATTCAGTGGCGCTGGAGCAGAGGCTTACGGAGGGCAAGGCGTCAGCACTGGAGGGCCAGCCTGGTCACATACCCCATAAAGGAGTGCCAGCGGACAAGGGTGGGGAGATGCCAGCCCGGCTGGGAAGAGGGCAGAGCTTGCCTGACCAGCGTGAGGTTGGGACGGTGTCCGGGTGCCTGGGGTCGGTCAATCCCAGTCAGTCCTCAGTCTGGGACCTGGGGTGAGGAGCGCAGGAGCTCCCTCCTAGGGAGTGAGCCACACATCGCCAGAACGCAGTGCACTTACCCAGTGCCTACCTTGGGCACAGCAGGGGCAGCTGGTGGCCCCAGGCTGCACACAAGTGGACACCGCCCCCAGGGCTAAGCTGCAGTGCCCGAGTCAGGGGTGAAGACAGAGGCAGGACACACAATCTGCCACCATGGCCAGGGGACCCAGGGGCAGGGTCTGGCTGGGCAGACGGCCATAAGAGCAGGCAGAGGTGGGTGACAGGGTGTCCCAGGCAGGCCTGTCCTGCTGGCCAGAAGGCTCAGTGCAGGGGCTTTTTCTCCTACTTTCCTCACTGACATCGCCAGGGTCCTGACCTGGCTGCTAGAGGACACCTGACTCCCAGGAGGGCCTCCGAGAGACCCCACCACCTCAACCCTGGCGAGAGCATTCCAAGTCTCTGTGTGTTTATATTTCCTGGAAATATTTCCCCAGCAGAGCCATAGAACAAATATTTAATGTTGAAACTTGGGCAAGTGCGGCCCAGAGCCAAGCCCTCCACTGCCCTTGGCATGGCCGGTGGGCCCAGCTGGGATCAGATTCCCTTCACCTTCTAGTCCTGGAGACCAAGGCAGAGGTGCAGGCTTCCCATCCTAGCCCACAGCTGGCACCTTGGGCCCTCTGGACCCACTTGGGGTGGGCACCTCCCTTTGGGGTGGAGCTCAGGCACCTTCCCAAAGGCATCCTGCCCACCTCCGGCTTTCTGGAAGCCTTCTGGGTGACACTGGGGCGACAGCAGGTGGAAGTGGCTCAGGTGTCTCTTGGTGGTCTCAGTGTGGGGATGCCACACCCCCCCTCAGGCTCCTGTAGGATAGAGCAGGTAGGGAGCTCTCACAGCCAGGCCTAGGGCTGCACTGACTAGAACGGTGGGGCTGGCTGAAGACGGCACGCACACCGTGCCTCTCCCTACCAGCTCCTGGCATCCGGCATTCCGGCTGTCTGCTTGAGGTCCGGTGTCCTGGGCTCACTGCGGCTCTGAGGGTACAGGCCTCTCTGTGCACGGGGACAAGGCCCAGCTGGAGCCGGCAGGCTGTGCGGGTGGCCCGTAGGCAGCTCCAAGACCCAGCCTGGCTGTTGGCCTCGAGCCAGCTGACCTCCTTCTGACGCCCAAGGGGGCCGTGGCCACGCGCACCCCAGCTGCCCACCCATTGCCTCCCCACAGAGAAGATCCTCAGGCTCCTCCCCAAGGCAGCTGGTGGACACCCAGGCTCCTCTGTCCTTGGGGGAGCTGCGCTGCGCCGTGTTGTACGTCAGGGCACACATTTCTGCGGTTCACAGGTTTACATTTCCGGGCAACGGCCAGAGGTGGACTGCTGGGTCACTGTGACTGTTCAGTCATCAGAGGAGACGCCAGACTGGCTGCCATAGCAGCTGTGCCGCTCCCTATGTCCCTATGTCGTCCAGACCCGGTCCACGCCCCCTGTCCACTCTAATTCTGTGACCCAGCTCAGCAGCCAACTGTGCGGAGCCCCACGTGAACGTCAGACAGCCAAGAAAGGAGGGCAGTGTCACACACTGACCCCATCCCGACCACCAGGCCTCCAGCACCTGGCATGGCTGGGACACTGGTCTCTGGGCCAGCAGTTGACCCCTGTTGTCCAGCAGCTGTGCCCTGTGCCCTGCCGCTGGGACACCTGGCCCTCCACATGGAGGTAGGGTCGGAGCATCTCACCCTGACCCCCAAGGACAGGCTGTGCTGTCCTCCCTGGGCTGGCGGCAGGGACAGCACCTCCCTGGCTGGCAGTGCTCAAATGTACTTTTAATGTAGAAAATGCTCCTTTCAGCCATCATTTTCAAGCATCATCAAGTGGAGAATGTGAGTTCAACTTTTCCAGTTCAGTTTGGGTCTTTTCTTTTCACTGTGCAGTCCTGAACTCACCGTGTAATACAGGGTGGTCTTGGGGTGATCCTCCTGCCTCAGCCCCCAAGCGCTGCACCACACCTGGCTCTACTGCCAGCTGGAGAAAACAGCCTTCATCCCATGAGGGCAGGGACACTGGTGTCCTGTTACAGCCCTAGCCCTGGAGCAGGCCAATGTCCGCATAATAAAATAAAGTTGCAGAATAGAGGAAGAGCCTTCAGGGGTGCCACGGGCGGGCGGGCGGCAGGATCTGAGGCTCTGTGGTGAGAAGGCGTTGCACAGGCTGTGGTGCTGGGCACAGTGAAGAGGTGTGGCTGGGCTCTGAGGCCAGAGAGGCCTGGAGGCCATGGGAAGCCCTTGCCTGTGCGGCAGAGGGGAGAGCTGTGGGGCTCCCAGCCAAGCAAGAGTACGACTTGCTTGGAGAGGCCGCTGACGGGACCACTGTGGGCCCCCCGCCCTCCCCATCCTCATCCTTTAGCCTCCTGCCCTGCTGGGGCAGCTGGCTCACTCCAGGCTAGGGTGGGGTACAGAGCCGCAACGTGACACAGCGTTGGTTTGCAGGGCGTGTGTGGGGTGTCTGCAGCCCCTGCCAGCTTGGAGATGTGTGCTCTGCAGCAGGGCAGGACAAGGACCAGGCAGGAGCCACCCATGCCTCCTTCCCAGCCCCGCTCTTCTCTTTGTGCCCTCCAGGAGCCAATGCCGGCCCACAGCTGCCCTGGCATCTTCCCTGGGCCACTAGCCTCAAGTCCCTCTGCTGTAGAGTATGGGCAGCTTCTGTGCTATGGCCTGAGCCCACCTGCAGTGCCCGGGCGCCTCCTCTTCCCACACAGCCTCCTCTGCCCATCTAGGGGCGAGGCCCAGGGAGCAGCTCACAGCATCACAGCCCCAACACAGTGACAGCCCACAGACCAAGCAGGTGAGAGAGGTGGGCGCTTTCTGGCGCCATGGAGTCACAGGGCCCTGGGGCAGCTGCAGAGCAATGGCCTGCCACCTCCAGCGCAGAGCACCTGTGCTTCCACAGCTGGGCAGCTGCCCAGCCCAGCCCTGGAAGGGGCCTCTCCACTGCTGCCTCCCTCACTCCAGGACCAGGACCCTAGCCCTGAGCCTGGCAGCTCTGGGGCAGCTGGCAGGGCAAATAGAAAAAGACCTTCACACAGAGAAGCTCTCTCAGGGACAAGGGACAGAGAGCCACCCAGGTATGAGAACCCCAAGGCAGACATCAGGAGGGAAGAGGGGCCCACGTTCAGAGCAGGCACGTGGGCCCAGAATGAGTTTGGGGCCCATGGGTTCCCTGCATGCTCAGGAAGCCACGTGACTGTGGGGGGAGGGGGCACGGGGTGGGGCACCTGTTCACCCTGCTTCGAGGAGGATGAGGGTGGATGGGGAAGCAGGTGTGTCCCTCCCGCTAGGGCCCGGATGGCTGCCCACAGGGGATGAGGGGCTTCCCAGGCTGGCTTCCTCTAAGGGACTGTCATTTGTGGGACACTGTGGACCACTGACTTCCAGAGCCCAGGCCCCGGTCAGGCTGCAGGCCCAGGGTCCTGCCTGGGCTCAGGCTCTGCTGGCTGGGCCTTTCTGGGGGATCACATTCCTCCTGGGCTTCAAGGCCTTCTGGCCATATAAGGCTGCCTGTGGGCACCTCACCCCCACCCCCGCCCCTATGGGAACCAGGGTTTGGCCAGGCTGAGTGGGGGAGGTGCCTGTTGCAACCTCAGTCCCAGGGGAAGGGGGTGCAGGCAGGCGGGCGGGCGAGCCTAAGACTTGGCACTGGGTCCCTGGTGCCAGCACCTTCACTGTGTCGGGAAGCTGTGGGGCTGCCCAGGCTGGGTCTTGCAATGGGGGAGGGGTGGGTGGGTGTGGGTGGGCTGGGACAGGGGACAACATTAAATAGGATAAAAAAAAATGATGCTGCCTCAGTGTGGACAATGGCATCAGACAGGGGCAGTGTGCTGGTGGATGAGTAAACCTGGCAACCCTGTTCCAGAGGCCCTAACTTCACATCCCCACAGTGCTGGGAATGCCCTCAGAAGACCCCATTTGGGCTGGGGTCCTGGAAGCAGCCTGTCCCTTGCAAGGATCAGCTCCTTTCTTTGTGTATGTCCAGGGCTCCTGGCCACTCACCCTGTCCCCTCCATGCTAGCTGGCATGTCTGGGAGATTGGAAGTTTCTTGCTGGGGTCTGTCCCTTAGGCAAGGGCTGGGTCTGGGAGGGTCATCTTATGAGCAAAGGTGGAAGGGGGCAGCTTCTGCTGAACCTCTGCATCACCCCTAGCAGGGCCTGCTTCTTGGGGTGAACTCTCCACCCAGCTCACCCCCCCCCCCCCGCACATTTAGGATGAAAGAGTAGGAACTTGGGGCCAACACTAGAAGGCTCCCCAAGAGGCTGGGAGTGTCCTTTGAGCTTCTCTGGAGCAGCAGGAGCCTCCTCTCAAAAGTCTGAATGGGTCTGCCCCATGGGTGGTGGACTTCTAGGGGACTCTCTAGGGAGGGGCCCAGCAAAGCTGAAGCTGTGGTGCTCCAGGAGGAGGTCATGAGGTCAACCCCAGTCAGGGGCTAGAAAGGGGGATCCCAGGGCACAGGCAGGGGGTAGCTGGAAGGTGGGGGGTTTCAGGGAGTGTCTAGCTTGGTCCTAAGAGGAAGGGGAGCCTTTTTGGGCCAGGCAGAGTCCCACAAGGCTTCTTCAGCCAATACCCAGCACCCAGCACCCAGCACCCAGCATCCAGTACCCAGCACCCAACAGGGTCCAGAATAGCTTTCTGGTCCTGCAGCTCCCGGTGAACTTCACAAGCAGCTGGGACTGGCCACTTCTACAATCAGACAAACTAAGGCCGGAGAAGGAAGACATCTGGGCTTCTGGGTCCAACCATCACACTGACCATCGGTGGGCGTCTCACGAGGCTCCTCACATGCGTACCTGTGAGCACCCAGGTACCTACACAGGCCCCTCTGTCTGAGCACCAAGATTTAGCCATGCCTGAGTCTCAGCCAGGAGGTGAGCAAGCCGGGTGGGCAGCCTGGCCCGGGAATCCACGGGGAGGAACAGGACCGCAGGCCAGGCCACCCAGCTCTCCTAGTCCCTGGGAGCCACCTGTCCACCTTTCTAGCCTTGACTTGCACAATGCCAGCTGCCCTTGGCCAGGCCTGCTGAGTGCTGTGGGGAGAGGCAGGCACAACCCCGACTCCACCTGGACGGCAATGAAACTGAGCCCTGGACTTGGTCTTTATAGTGAGGCAATGGCTAGGGCCAGGATATAGCTCAGCAGTACAGTACCTCCCCAGCAATCACAAGGTTCTGAGTTTGATTCCCAGTACCCCAAGGCAGCGTCGAACTGATTCAGCAGTGCCCAGAGCCAAGGCTCTGAAAGCAATGAACTGTTGGACCTAGAGGTATATATGTCCAACCTCAGCACTCTGGGAGTCTGAGGCTGGAGGATTCCAGTCAGAGCTCAGTTTGAGTCACCAACCATCAGACTGTCAGTGCAATGTCCAGTACTGAAAAGGAGGAGACAGCCGGGCGTGGTGGCGCACGCTTGTAATCCCAGCACTCGGGAGGCTGAGGCAGGAGAATCGGTGCAAGTTTGAGACCAGCCTGGGCTACAAAAGTGAGCTCAAGGCCAGCCTGAACTGCATAGTGAGACCCTGTCTCAAAAAGACCAAAAAAAAAAGGTAAACCGGGTACCTGTTGGGAACTCCCTGGAGGGTGTGGACAAAGGCTGGGGCCCTCGTCCTGTGAGGTAAATCCCACAGCAGGCAGAGGCAGGCAGCTGGCCTGGAGCCTCCAGAGCCTCTTAGGCCGGCTCTGCCCCATCCTTACCCTATCTGGAAGGCAGGAGCCCGAGGACCCTTGGAAGGTGGCAGGTGGGCAGCTTCCCTGCGGTCTCTGCGCCCTGCCAGCTCCCAGGTGTTCCCCACAATAGTGATGTCAGTTGAGGGCCATGGTGCATTTTCTGGCCAAAGCAGCGGCCAGCAAGGCAGGAGGCTGAGGAGCCAGTGAGCACCCTCCTGGTGCCGTCTAGTCTCTGCCTCCTCGCTGAGGACAGACCTGGACCAGACCACCAGGGGCTGCCAGAATCAGCCCTGCACTGACTCTGGGTTCCTCTGCCCGGTGGACCTGCAAAGTGGTTCTCACGGGGAGCAGCCCTGACAGAGGAGTATGGCCCCAGTCTCCCAGACCCCTTTCCCAGTCTGAAGACAGAGCCGGGACAGAGACCTCCACCAGGGTAGGGAGGTGTTGCAGCCCACAGCAGGAAGTAGCAGGAGCCCTGTTCAAAGTCTCACAGAGCACAGGACAGCACCTTCTTGGAGCCCTGAGCGTGAGGAGCTTTGGCATGGCATAGTGCAGGGCTCCGTGGTCATAGGTGACTTTGCGGATGTGCTGACAGAGGAGTGAGCGTCGCCCCCTAACCCTAGCACAGCTCTGTAGAGTCTCGGAGGCCAGATGCGGTCAGAGATCCGGCCCCAGGATGGGGGACACCTGCCGGCCCCTTCCCCAGCAGGACTGTCTCCCCCACCACTCCCCACCCAGCGCCAGCCTGGGTGGGGTCTTAGCTTGTCTAGCAGCAAGGGGGCAGAGCCTGGTAGGACAGAGGAGCTGCTTCCCCAGTGCCCTCTCCCGGCCCCCTCCAGACTGGATAGCCTTCCCCAGTGGGTTTGGCATATAACACTGGTGTCGGTCAGGAGTAAGCTGGACGGATGCCAGTAGGGACTTGTGTCCCAAAGGCCCAACAAGTGTGGAGGGGATGGCTGGTGTAGCGGACCACGCCTCTTGTACTGACCTGCATGCTTGCGGCTGGGACCGTGCTGTGACTGAGATTTCCCATGTGGAAGAGGGAGAGGCAGCTGGATTGCCTTGAGTCAGAGGGAGACAGGAAGAGCGGCTCACTGACCCTGGATGGCTACTGGGAGCCTAGCTGGTCAGACAGATGCCTACCCTCCCACCTTCCTGCGCCCGCTGCCCCTCCCCAGCATGGTGTGAGATGTGGGGGCTCAGTGGCCGCCTCCCAGCCCTGGTGCCACTCTCTCCTCTGCCCACTCTGCTCACCACTGCCTGCGGCCAGCTGCTCAAGGGGCAGCTGTCGCCGGGAAGCAGGAGCACAGGGATTAACCCTCTGGGTGCCACGGTCCGGCTGACTCAGCGCATTCTAAGGCCGCTGCCTCTCCTCCTGCCCGGCCAGTGCCCTAGGAGGGCAGAGGCTTGGCCTGGCCTAGCCTGGCCACAAGGGGGCTCAGTGGGCTCTTGGCCCAACGTCTGCACGAGGGACCCTCCCTAACTGGATTGTGAGAAAACCAGCAGGTTCTCAGGAGCCCAGGAATCTTAGCTTGCCGTGCCCCCAGCTATCAAGGGGGGCCAGGGCCTGAGGACACTGCCCTGCTTGCGTGGTAGGGAGGACCCGTGAGCAGCAGTCACCCATCTGGGGACTGCTGTGTGCCAGCTGTCCCTGCTCTGGGTCATAAATCAGCGCCGGCGACTCTGGGATTCATGGACGTCTCCGCTCGGCCAGCCCCTCCCCCGTGCGAACCTTGCGCAAAGGGGAGCTGCCTCCTCCGCCCCTCCCGTAGGTGGGAGAACCAAACCCGAAGTCAGGAATTTCAGGGGAGGGAAGGTGGAAGGAGTGAAGGAGGGCGGCTCCTCACAGTCCCTTTCCCAACTGCAAAGACAAAGAGCCGCCCCGAGCCTCGGGGTTTGAGGTTTGCTGGCGGCGAGGAAGATGTCCCTGGGGTGCAGCCTTGTGATAAGAGCTTCCTGCTCTAACGCCCCTCCGGGACCTGTTGGCCAGAGTCCACGAACCCACTGGCCCCTGGCGGCCCAGGAAGCCCCTCGAGATGGGAGCCCCACAGCTCACGTGGGATGAGGACCCAGCTGGTGGGGCTCAGAGGCTGCCGGAGCTGCCAGCCCAGCAGCTGCGGCCCCACCCCCACCCCCTGGGGCTTCCCTCAGGCCAATTTGGCCAGGGAACACTGGAGACCTAGCAGCAGCCCAAGTCGCCCCAAAGCAGGAATGAGAGACACAGTCCTGGGCTTGGCTGCTAGGTCCAGCACTGTGCCCCCAGGGTGCTGGAGCCCGTGCCCGGGCAGGGCTGTGGCCTGTGCACCGGTCCCGCCCCGCAGGGGCGCTGGGCACACCCGGGCACGGAGCCGGGCCTTTCTTCCCTGGGCGCCAGTCTGACATCCCATGGAGCCTCCAGCATCCTCCACAGGGCTGGGTGGGCATCGGTCCCCTCGCATTGTCCCATTTGAGAGTGTAGTATTTTTAAGCCCAACTGGGGCAGGCAGGAACCAGAGGGGATAAATCGGACCCGCCCTGCCTGGAAGGGGGCTTCCCGCAGGACTTTTACTGTCCTTCTGGCATGCGGTTCGCTCCAGGGCTCTCTCAAAGGCCACACCGAGCTGGCGGAGTGAACCTTCCCCCAACACTAGGATGCGGCAGCGTGGGGATGGGATGGTCTCTGGCCGCTGAAGGTGCCTGAGGTTAGGGAGGCAACGCGGGCCACCACAGGTGGGAGGGTAGGGGTCAGGCCGGTGCGCTGGGGGCCCGAGCGACCGAGGAGCGCGAGGGTCCCACGGTGAACCAAAGGAGCAGCGGCGTCGAGCTCCCACGCCTGGCTCCGGGCCAGCAGGTGCCCTTCCGGAGGCGGCGGCCGGGGTCTGAAGAGTTAAGGCCGCCGGCGCCCCTCCCCCTCCCCCCGCCCCCCAGCCCCCTCCCGGGGCGCGGGGCTCCAGCGCCCAGGCGGGCGAGGGCGGGGCCTGACGTCCGCGGGCGGGCGGGGCGAACTGGCTCGGAACCCTGGCTCCCGCGGGCTCGCAGTCCCAGGAACGCAGAGACGCGGCCGGGAGCCGGAAGATGGCGAACCGAGACGACCCCGGTGGAAGCGCACGGGGCCCGGCGTGCCTGCTACTGGTCGGTCTGGCGCTGCTGGGAGCGGCACGGGCGCAGGCCCCGGAGGACGGCGGCTTCAGTCTGCACCCGCCCTACTTCAACCTGGCCGAGGGCGCGCGCATTGCCGCGTCCGCGACCTGCGGCGAGGAGGCCCCGGCGCGCGGGCCCCCGCGCCCCACTGAAGACCTCTATTGCAAGCTGGTGGGCGGCCCCTTGGCCGGTGGGGACCCCAACCAGACCATACAGGTGAGCGCCGGCCGTGGGGGGGGGGCGACCGCACTGGAGCGCCTGGGCGCCGGCGACGATCGGGCTCGCACTCGGAGCTCACCCCAACTGCTGGGGAGCGCCGCGGGCTGAGGGAGACCGGTATCAGTTCTCGAGTCCGCACTTTTGGGTACCAGGAGGGACCGCCAGCCCAGCCTTCAGGCCCGGCGGGGAAACCGTGCGTCCTCCTGGAAGGCCTATAAAGTGTCCTCGCCACGGACCCAGGGTCGGCGGGTGCCGGCCCAGTTCGGTGGCAGGGGCCTGGGCGGGAAGGGGCTGCTGCCTGGTCCCTGGAGTCCCGAGTGCGGGATCCTCGCTGGGGCGGGATTTGGCGTGGGCGCTGGCTGCCAGTGAGGAGGGGGCGGGCGTCTCCGCCTTTCCCGGGACAGGCTGGAACCTGCTGGCCTCCGGATGGGGACGGGTGAAGGCGGTAGGGCCCGGCGCCTCGGCTCCAGGGTTAGGCGCTTTTCCTGTCGGCAGCCAAGAGTGGAAGAGTCCCGATCGGGTCTGGGAGTTCGGTGGGACCTTTGAAGTGGAGAAGGGCAAACACCCCTGGGAGTGCCGTGGGAATCCCGGGCTGCCTCTCTGCCCAGCCAGTGGTGGGTCCTGGGCTTCAGGCTCCCTGGGGAGATGTAGGTGGAGTCGGTCGTTCCCTGGAAATCCCCCACCCGACGTGTGTCCTCCAAGCCCGGAGCCTGCAGGTGGATTTTGTTGGAGCCCTGACCGGGAAAGCGAGGCAGTCCAGATATTCAGGACTTAGGGCTGGGGTCAGCCTTGGGGGCACGGGCCTGCCGCAGCAGCCCACCCCTAAGTCACACTCCCAGCTCCTGCCTTAGCGGATTCAGGGGGCCCCAGGGGCCGGTGTAACCCGAGTCGCCTCCTCCTGGGACCTACCTCCACCTTCCTGTATTGCGGAGGAGAGAGTAGCTGGGAATGGCTCAGCTTAAGTCGGAGAGGAGGGCCCAGGAGCCAGGAAGTGGGAGCTGAATGAAGGAACCTGTGCGCCCACCCACCCCACCCCCAGAACCTCTTCTGGGACTGGAGGAGCTGGCTGAGGTCCGCTTCTGTCCATGTTCTGCCCTGGCCTAGGACCGGCCTCTGAGATAGCGGGTGGCATGCCCACTCTTCAGATTGGGAAACAGGCTGGGAAAAGGTTCAGACACCTGCTGGGATGTCCACACCCCTACGAGAGTGCTGGGTTCAGGGGTGGGAAGCTGATAGCTCTGAGCCAGGTCCCCCTCCCAGGAGGGAGCTCCGTGATATAGAGGGCCGAGCTGAGCTCCCAGGTCCCTCCTTATTGGCTAGCTGGGAGTTTGCTCATTCAGCCTGTAAGGCCCTTGTCCACTTTGGGGCCTCAGACCACCCTTCCCTGACGTGGATGTAGGAAGCCAGGCCCTCTGGAAGCACTACCTGCTTGACTGTATCCCCATTGGCTGCTTTTGCCTCTGTGTGGGACAAAGGCAGGCCTGGGAGCGGTGGCCTCTTCTGAGCTAGGTGGCTCCCTTTGTGGAGCTCAAGGTCCTCACTTGTGGAGTGGACCTACTGCCATGCCCACCTCTCCTGGTCAGAAAGCAGCCACATAGTGCCTGCTCAGCATGCAGGGCCGGAGCTCCACGCCCAGGAGCCATCCCTGCCTCCCCAGTGCAGGTCCAGCAGGGACGCAAAGATTCTGTCCAAAAGCCTGCACTTAGCAATCCTCTACTTGGGCCACTGGGGTAGACAGAGCCCTGTGGCCCAGACACCTTGTGGACAGCACAGGGTGGAAGACAGGACCTCACTGCAGGGCTTGCTAGGCAGGGCAAGGTGGGGGGGGCTGAGGAGGCACTGGGGATACCATGTAGCCACTGCTCCCTATTGCAGCCTCCGGGTCTGCAGTGGTGTGGGTGGGAGTCACCGAGGACCTGAGGCCTTGGGCATCGAGGTGGGACGGAAGAGAGGCAGTGAGCGTGTGGCTGGAGCAGGCACTGGGCCTCGGTTTCTCCTCCCTCGCAAGCTCAGGTGGGCATCAGAGGCCCCAGGACTGGCTCGGCTGGGGTGGGGCAGCTGGTAACTTCCTGTGAGGGAAAGTGCTACTCAGCCCCTCAGTCTTGCAGTTCTGCCCCTGCCAGGACCCTCCGCAGGGAGAGCTGAGGAAGCCTGGCTTCCCAGCCCAACTCTGTGAGCTGCACCCTGGTAGAGGGGCTGCCGGGGCCCGTGGTCAAAGAGGGCACCTGTGCCAGCGGCACTCACACTTCCTCTCCCTCACTTGCCAGACCATCTGGTTCCCCGGGGAGGGCTGAGGGCAAGCTTCCTGGGTTTCTAGGAGACCAGAGCTCATTGTGGACCCTCAGCATCTTGCTTCTAGGACTTGCCCAGCGGGCAGCCTGCCCACCCCTTTCTGTGGACCCTTTGCTGAGCCAGCACCTGTGGGTGGGGTTGTCAGTGAGCCCCGGGGGTCTGCTGTCGGTTCCCTGGTCACCACTTAAGCTTGGAGTGTGGCCCACAAAGCCCTGGCCTGGCCCTCTGCATGCGACTGGGAGCCCAGAGACAACAGAACCCCCAGAGCCTACGGGCTGGGCATCTGGGTGGCCCTGCCCCAGACTTGGCCCCTGTCGGTGGTCTTCCTGCATGCCACTCTCACCATCCCCACTTAGATGTCGCTTCCTCGTGGGACTCTGCTCTGGGCTACCCAGGATGCTGACCCCACCCCGCCAGGTGTCAGCCTGTTTTATTTATTCCGCCATGCAAGTTAGCCTGTGGTGCCCCCCTGGTGGGGCCAGGGCTGAGGGCGGGGCACATGCCTGCCTTGCTCTTAGTTCTGTCCCCAGCGCATCGCTCTTGCTGCCAGGCACAGGGTTTGGGGCGAGGCAGGCCCCACATGGACTGCACTGCCAGGAGGAGCTAGGGAAGCACTTAGCAGAAGTTGGAGCTACTGTGATCTGGTAGTCAGGCAGGGATCTCCCACAGCCGCTCCTCCTGCAGGACGTGGTCTCCCCCCAGCCTGGAAGGGTGGGGCAGCCTTGGCTCCAGGCTGGGCCTCAATCGATGCCAAGTCTTCAGGGCTGCCTTTGTGTGCGGAGGGACAGCAGGTCTGGTTTCCTTGGAGGGGGCAGTCTGTGGGCTGGCAGCCAGGGCCATCACCCTCCCTCCCTCCACCAGGGACAGCAGGCCAGGACCCTGCTTCCTCTGGTCCCAGAGCACAGGCCCCCAGCAGGTGGCTGATCTGCCACAGGAGCAGCTGCCAGGCCTGTGAGATCCATTAATCCCGCCGTGGCTTGAGGCAGGTGCGGCATTCTCCCCACTCTGCAGATGGGGACACTGAGATTCCATGGGTACTGTGACTTGGCCCTGTCCCAGGGCTTGGAAGCAGGACTGGAAGTGGGCAGTCAGGAAGCCAGGCCTCAGCTGCCATGCCCACACCCCTGCAGTCCAGGGCCTGTCCTCTGACCCTGTGGGCTGCCCTGCGGCGCCTGGGGTGCGTGCGTGTGAGAGCAGTAGGTTGTGGAGGCAGAGACACCGTCGCCTCCGTCGCCCAGCTCTTCCGGTGGTCAGAACCCCTCCTTTCCAGGCTACCTTTCCCTCTGCGGCTCTGCCTTCTTCACTGTTGCCGTCTCCCATCTCACACCATCTCGCACAGGCCTCTGGCTCGAGCTGCATTGCCACAGGGCCTTTGTCCTGGTAGGAGCTCTCCCTGGAGCATAATTCCCCTTACCCTAAAGGTCACTCCACTTCCTCAGAGAGGCAAGGCTTGACTTGCTCACTTCCATCGGATTTCCTACTTTCTCCCAAGTCATACTGCCTGGCACAAGGCCTGTCTCATGTGTCTCCCAAACCAGAAGCAGTAGGCCCAAGCCCCTGTGGGGGATGAGGTTGGAGGTGGCAGCTTGAAGGAACAGACCTAGGGACCTAGGGCTCAAGGCCTGGTAGGAGAGTACTGGAAGGCAGGCAGCCCTGGCTCAGCCCCCTGCTGACCGTGTGTGTCTCCCCACAGGGCCAGTACTGTGACATCTGCACAGCCTCCAGCAGCAACAAGGCACACCCTGTGAGCAACGCCATCGATGGCACAGAGCGCTGGTGGCAGAGCCCGCCACTGTCTCGGGGCCTGCAGTACAATGAGGTCAACGTCACCCTGGACCTGGGCCAGGTAGGGGTCCTCTTTTCTCCAGTGTGGAGACAAGGTGGGAAAGGGGTGCTAAGTGCTCAGCAGGAAGCAAGGAGCCCTCCTGCGCCCCTGCTGTTTACTCTAAGGAATTCCTGGCTGGTGTGGGAGGGGTTACAGGAATGCGGAGCCGGAAGTGGGCATTCCTGGGATACCTGTGTTTCTGGCAGGTTTCATGGTTAGGGGCTAGGTGCAGTTCAGGCCTCCAGCTCCTGGCTGTCCACCCTGGGCTCTGAGGCTCCTGGGCAGACAGTGCCCATCCGGCCTTTTCCGGTGACGAGCAAGCCGGCCAAGGTGAATAGGACCTGGGCCTGACCTCACCCCCAGCTGTGGTCACTTCACACAGCTATGGCCCACTCTGCAACTTCCCCCAGATACTTGGGCTCCTCACCTGTTAAATGGGTCAGCGGTCCTGCTGTCTTGGAGGAGGGCGCCTTGAGGCTGGGCCTGGAATCCTACAGTTGCCCCCCTATCTGGGAGCCCAGGTCCTGGCCTGTTGGTGCTGGGCAGAGGGTCTCTGTCCTTTTTTTCTTTCTTTCTTTCTTTTTTTGCAGGACCAGGGTTCAAACTCATGACCTTACACTTGGCAGGCAGGCACTTGTGCCACAGAGCTATCTCCCCAGCCCCTCTGTCTTTTTTTTTTTTTTTTTTTA
>PVJA010040359.1:0-18554 GCA_004027025.1 Myocastor coypus | reverse complement strand
ATTCAACATGTTCAACATTAATTGTATTAGCTTTGCATATATGATTGCCTAATGAAGACTGTTAGTAAATATAATATTTCAGCTTGTGATTGTCTTGTCTTAGTTATTGTTGTGAATTACCAATTCTTTTCTTTTGTCTTTTTGAGACAGGGTCTCATTATACAGTTCAGGCTGGCCTTGAGCTCACTTTTGTAGCCCAAACTGGTCTTGAACTCACACTGATTCTCCTGCCCCCCAAGTGCTGAGATTACAGGCATGTGCCACTACACCTGGCCACAGATGCTTTATTAAATATATTTGAGTTCATGAAACATTACATTGGTGGTGTGTGCCTGTAATACCAGCACTTGGGAAGCTGAGTTAGGATTGTGGAGTTAGAGGCCAGCCTGAAATACTTGGTGAATTCAAGACTAAGACCAGCCTAAAACATATGGTCAAACTCTATAAAAAATCCATTATAAAATAAGCAGAAACCATAATTTTTATAATTGCCACTTTAGAAGAATTCTGATTAAAATGTCTTCATAAATCATCAAATGAACTTTTGAATACTATCAGAAGTTTTGCTAACTAAAGTTTTATTAACTTGTGTTAGTAATTAGTATATGGTTATTTTAGCAACAGTGAAAAGTGAAAAATACAATGGAGTAAAAATATAGTAAGACAGAGAGGTAAACATAAACTTGATCCAGGGCTTTAGAATGACAATTTAAGATTCCTTCAACATAAAAGTGTTAGAGGTCTATGATATTCTCTTTGAAGTACAAAATGTAAAATGTCAAAAGATTTTTCCAAAGCCCATATTTATCCTAAATAAATTCTGATTGCTGTTGTTTATGATTAAGGGAAAATATATCCACACAAAAGTTGATAAACTCAGGGCTAGGGAGATAGCTTGATTTTCTAAGTGCTTGCCTGGTAAGCTCAAGGACCCAAGGTGCAATTGCCAGTACCACATGCTGTGCCAGCACTGCCCCCCAGGTTGGGTGCGTAGATCCACTGAGAAGGGGTGTGGTGATACATGCTTGTAATCCCAGCACTGTGGAGGCTGAGACAGGAGGATTTGAGCTGTATAGCAACACCCTGTACTAAATAAAAAAATAAGTAAAAGATTTTAAAAAATTAAGAAGTTGATACACTCTACCTTTTGGTATAGTGCAGTGGTTATTCTTTATTTGCATGGCAGAAATTTGATCCATTGCCACACTTTATTATGAACTGATAGGGAATAAGCTGACATGTGGAGGAATAACTGCTATCTTTTAAAAATGCTGGGGAGATAGCTCCGTGGCACAAGTGCCTGCCTAGCAAGTGCAGGGTCGTGAGTTTGAACCCTCGTACCACCAAAAAAACAAACAAAAAAAAAATACAGTCAAAGTTAATTTTCTCAGAATCCATATGAAATGTTTAGTGATGAAGTGGCATGCAAGATTTTTCCTGCAGTTGTATTTTCTTCTTATAATAGAGTGGTCAGATGCTAGTTAGCAGCCATCTGGAACAGGTCCTAGGGTTCTTTCTTTCTTTCTTTTTTTTTTCTCTTTTTCACTTTTTGAGGTAAGGTCTCACTATGTAGTTTATGCTTTGAGCTTGTTTCATAGCCGAGGCTGCCCTTAAACCCACAGTGATCCCTCTGCCTCAGCCTCCAAGTCCTGGTGTTTCAGATTTGCACAACCACTCTGAACCTTGTAGTATTTTCTGTTGGGTCCTTTGCCCCTTTTTTGTACATACTCACTTAACTGTGGTCATTGTTGATGCAAGGGTTATTCAAAGTAGACTCTCTCCCAAGTTAGCAAGAAGTATTTAAGCCATGATGTGTGAATGAATCAGCTGGTGTGGAAGGGTAGTAGCTAGTTTGCTTAGTTTATTTTATGCTCTTTTGCCAATTCTCCTTTTCTGTCAGTTCTTATGGTGGATCTTTGTTGCAGTCATCCAGTCTAGCTCACAATATGATATATAATTAAAAATCATTAAATATTTAAAACCATTAAATATCTCTATTAAGCCTCTATAAAATGAAGGTGGAGAACAAAATTATGGCTTTAAGTTCTTCCTGTCAGTCAAGACCTTGATAAAGAGGAATATCTGTTTTTTTTTTAACCCAATAATGCCTATATTTCTTAATACACATATGAAAATAGTGATCTACAAGAAATTATATTGCCTTAATGTAAATAAAAGTTGGTTCCATTCATGTTTTAAAGGGGGAATTAAAGCACAGCATTCCCTACAATATTCATTTTTATTCCAGTCTAAAACTCATAGCATACAAATAGATGAATTCAGCTCATGAGAGAGCAAAGCCAATTTAATCTCTGCCTCCCCTAAGGTAAAAGCAGTTCATGGTCTTGCCCCTGCCCCAATGTCAGCTATAATCCCTGGCTCCTGGAGGTAAAAATGCATCGAAGTGAGGAAAATTCTGCTGCAGTAGGATATAATGATCCAAAATGACAGGGACAATAATGACAATGAATTTCATGTCTCTTAGTCATGAGTGGGAGATGCTTGACGAGGCTGACTTATGCAATTAAATTGTTACAGGTGCAGCAGGACATACAGTTAGCTGCATGCTTCTGGGAGTGATGCCTTTGGCAAAGACACACTGTGGAATCAGGCTCTTTGTTGTTAAGGGCAAACTATTGGCCCTCAGGCTTGTGCTTTAATAAAAGAAGTCCGGAGTTAAAGACAACTCTTCAGAAGTATTGATTTTATCTATTTAGAAAGCTAAGATAAATCGAATAATCAGTACCACAAAGGTGATATTTTTTAGGGTTATGTCTTCATTTTGTTTTTTTCTTTGAATTCCTTGGACATAGTAAAGCCTAAAATGATGCCTATAATCCTTATCTAATACTATTTGTAAATATAGTTGTTGGCCTAATTGGGTGTCGCCTACTTTACATCAGACAAATACATAGATTTTCTTCCATTGTAATGGATTCAGATTTAATAGGTAACTGAAAATTGTAGATTTACAAACAAAATAGCCATGCCATTTGCAGGTTTGGGCTAATTACAATTTTATGCAATTAGTTCTTTTTGTTAGTTGGAATGGTATATCCAAATGAAGCTTATGGTCCTCAGGAATGCAAAAAGTCTTGTCTTGTTTGGGGGTTTTGCAAGGTGAACTATACAACACAGGACATGTTTCATAAGATTATTTTATAATGAATCACCCAAAAAATCATATGCAATACATGCAGGAAATCTGTCCATGCACACTAAAGACTAAAGGTTCTACCTGAGGACCTGGATCCTAAAATCGTGTGTGAATCCAGCTGAAGACCTAGCGCTCATAAGAGTGCCACCCACAAGTCCAGCTGGAAACCTACAGCCCATGACACTGTCTAATGCAGGCCTGTGTCATGGATCTATACTCAGAAGGCTCAAAGGTCGGTGGTGGAATATAGAGGGTTTATGCCTGTGTTAACAATCCGAAGGATCTAAACTAGCTGTAGGATGTAAGGCTCAAGATAAGAATCAGAGCTCCCCCCGAAAGTACCACGGCCATCTTCAGCAACAATGAGGTCCTAAGCTTCTCCTCCAACAAGAATAGCCATGTTCATCAGGAAAGCCAGCATTGCAAGGTCCTCTAGCAGAACAGCCCAAGACAACCATCAGCTTCCAACATCTCTAATAGCTTCTCTTAACAGCTTTTCCTGTTCTGCTTCTTGTGCTGCTGACAACAGTCCTCAGATGGGCCTCCCATAGCCAATACCGTACTAGTGTAATATGTTGACCACCAGTTAGCAGTCTACTGTAGGTCTTCACTGGGCTGTAAGAAAACTGTGTTTGAACTTCTGCTTACATTATTATCAGTTTTTTAAAAAATAAATTTGACTTGTATATGGTTCAAATATACATGAATAAAGTAGCGTATGTATTAATTTATAAATAGATATACCCATTGGGGATATATGCTTTTTTTTTTTACTGTTAAGATATTCAATCTCAACTATTATATTTTGGGCACTTGATTGGTAATTTATCATTTTATGTTTTTGATAATCAGCTAGTTATTGGCTAATTTAATGTTTTCAAAATAGATTATAGAATAAGAAAAAAGTTCCTCTGGAATGGTAAACATTACTAGATCCTTCCTTTATTTCCCAAAGTTCAGTTTCTATAAACTTTGTTTGTGGAGGCTTAAAACAAGCAGAACTAATGTGTAAGAGGGGATATTATCCTGGTCCTCCAAGTTAGCAGAATTTGGCATGATGCTTTAAAAAAATTTTGTAATTTTATTTTAATCTCCATCTTAAATTTTAATAAATCCAGTAATTTATCTTTGCCTACAATTCCCAAAGCACCTACCATTTTATTATTATTTGCAATAACAATACCTTATTATTATGTAGACCAAAGTTTAAAATTATGTAGACCAAAGTTTAAAATTGTGCAATAATAAAATACATGATAATACATTTAACATACATGCAAGTTTTATGGCTTAAAGGTATAAGTCCTAGAATCTACAACCAGCCTTCAAACCTGAAATATTGCCAATAGTCTAAAGCTCTTTATTAATATTCATCTCATTTCATCCTTCTCTTTCCTATAATAATTGTTATATTAGATTTTATAATTAGGGCTCCTTTTCCTTTTTTATATCACACATTTTGAAATCATTTATTGTCTAGTTTTCAGGGTTTTTTTTTTAAAGTAGTATACAGCATTGATATAAGCATTTGAGAAAGTGATTGGGCATACACAGTAAAGCCAAACATATATATATATAACTTGTGATTCGTTAATTCTGTTATTAGGTATAAGCCCTAGAAAAATTCTTACATGTATCAAGAATTACGGACAAAATGTTCATTGTTGCACTGGGTATAATGATGACATGAATATCTGTCAAAATTTGAATATAGTAACTATGTTCAATTCTCACTGTGTAAAGAGCTTTAAAATGGATCTGAACATAACACTAAAGTTTTAGGAAAATGATGTGTGTGAATTGATAAATTGTCTCATAATTATAAGCTCTACAGTCAAACTAGAGAACTATTTACTAAATTATTATGATATAGTTGAAACAGTCAGACATATGAGAGTACATTATTCAGGTTTATAAACATGACTGCAGTTTGAGCTACATGTTCAACATTTATAAGCTTAGATTTAGGGTACTGAACTTATAGGCTATTTTGAGATTTAAATGAACTAATAAAAATAGAATGCTAGAGTATTTTTTACCAAATATGGTGGTGCATGTCTGCAGTCCCAGCAATTGTGAGGCTGAGCCAGGAGGATTGCTGTGAGTTAGAGGTCAGCCTGGGCTGCATAAGTGAGTTCCAGGCCACCTTGCCCTAGTGAGACTGTCTCAACTCTGACCTCCAAATGGAATACTTTCCAGCTACAAAATGTTATTCAAGTGTTATTTGTTTAATTTGGGGTCAATATTCTACAGTCTACTAAATTTCTACTCCCCATGAAAATGTATTAAAGCAAAGAATGAACTCCATAGGCATTTCCCTAATACATCTAAAATTGGATGATTCTTCCTAGAAAAACTTGTCAAACATGTTTAGGGAAAAATATTATGCATAGGAGCATGTTCTAGGTATGTGTATAATGCTTGAAGTTTGTGGATTAAAGGTAAATTAAAAAAAATAAAAGGTAAATTTTTTTTAAAGAAAAACTATCTACCATTTAGAAATTGCCTTAAAACTTTTTGTAGCAGTTCTTCATGTTCATAGTAAGGTTTACACTTCTAAATTAAATGAATGGTGCTGGGTATGGTGGTGCATGTCTCTAATCCCAGCACTTGGGGAGGTTGAGGCAAGAAGGTCACCGTGAGTTTGAGGCTAGCCTGGGCTGCAAAGTGAGTTTAAGGTTAGCCTAGTAAACTGCCTAGTGAAACCCTGTATTAAAAGTATTTCCCCTTGCCCCCCAAAAGAATGGTTTTAATCTTGATTTCCTACCTGCTTTCTCATTGTATATCTCCTCTTGTTTTCTGTGTTACATAAATGAAGCTGACATTATTGCTCTTACAGCAAGCTTTTTTTTTTTTTTTGCCCTCAAATGCTGCCTTTTTGCTATTCAGTGTACCCGGATACTAGCTAATGCTAAATGAAGTTTGACATGTACCCCTAAGAAACAAAACTTACAAACTGTGGCTTCAAAAGAAACCTGAATAAATAGGACACATTGTGTCCACCCAGGCTAACATCCAACATATGCTTTAGCTTCCTGATGATGAGATAGAGCAGAACAGCCCTCAGGAAACTTCACAATTGTTTATTGCTCACTTGACCAGCATATATTAAATACCAGGCTTCCATTGTTCTAAAATCAGTTTAAAAATCAACATCACACAGCAGTCAATTTGGTCAGGTAAATAGTCCTCATCCATAATGTACTCTGTGTATAAAAGCTTAAAGCCTATGCTGAAAATTTAGTCGTGCTGGGAAATGCATGTTGTTTGAGAAAATAGTTCTGGTAGGTTCATGATAAATTAATTTGTTGTTTGCTTGTGCCTCTTAAAAAATGTGGGATCAAAGACAAAAATTATAGTAAAAATCTATACTTTTTCTCCCTATTTGCTCACTCATCTAAAATATTTATGGTAGGGGAGCCAGACATGGTGGCACACGCCTGTAATCCCAGCACTTGGGAGGGTGAGGCAGGAAGATCAGTGCAAGTTCGAGACCAGCCTGGGCTACAAAAGAGAGCTCAAGGCCAGCCTGAACTGCATAGTGAGACCTTGTCTCAAAAAGACAAAAAAAAAAAAAAAAAAGAAAGAAAATTATGGTAGGGGTTGGGGAGATAGTTCCATGCATGGCACAAGTGCCTTCCTGGCAAGTGCAAGGTTGTGAGTTTGAACCCCCAAAATACATATATTTATGGACCCAAATGTATTAAAGATACAAGTTCTGAGTTAGCAGATTTTGAGTTTACTGTATATACGTCACATATTTTGCCAACATGTGGTGTTTATTACCAAAATTGTTTTATGTCTGTGTAGCTGAGCATGGTTTTTAAACATTTTCAATAAACTACCATAACCCACTCAACTGTGTGTATGGTGGAGTCAGATACCTGTGGTCCTTAGGAAGAGAAAGTAGAACTAAATATCTGTATCATTTTGGTTGTAGGAAGATATGAAATTATTTTGGCTAAAAAGTCTTTACAAAACAAGGATTATTATTATTGTATCTCCTCCTCTTCTGCTACCATTGATTTCTAAGTTTGTGATATACTTTAAAAAAAAAAGACCAAATAGCTCAACAAAGCAGGCACATTTTTATTATGGAAAATTAAAATATGTGAAAAAATTATGAAGACAAAAAAGTGAACTTGCAGTTCTAATACTTGGAAACTCATAGTCTGTGGAGTGAATACAGTCAGCAAAATGGCAAGATACACAATCAGTGTACAAAAATCAATAGCCAGTGATGGTTCCAGTGAGAAAATATGAGGAAAACAATCCCATTTATGATATCTTGAAAGAGTGAAATACCAAGGAGTCAGGCTACCCAAAGAAAACTATGGTGCTCTGAAGTGAAAACTGTGGTGCCTGAGGGTAGAGATTAGACTTTTGAAAATTAAATGGCAACTCTGATTCCTGAATAGTGAGAATCATTGTTATCAGAATAGCCACACTAATAAAGATGATCTATAAATTTAACACAGTTCCTATAAGCATACCAGCATTCTTCACAAAAATAGAAAGAACAATCACAGAGTTATATAGAATCAGAAGAGACCCTAAATAGCCAGCAATCCTGATTAAAAAGAATAAAGTGGGAAGTACACAATCTCAGATTTCAGGTTATACTAAAATGTCATGATAACAAAAACTGCATGGCATTGGCACAAAAATAGATATGTAGGCCAGTAGCATAGATTAGTAGACACAAAAATAACCCCATGTATGTTTTTAGTCCTCTGATCTTTGATGAAGGGGGCAATAACATGCTCTAGGAAAAAGATAACCAATAGTAGTAGGCAGGCTGGTTTTCTGTGTACAGGAAAGTGAAATTAGACTTATGTACTAAAATTATATCAGAATGGATTAAAGACCTAAATATAAAAACAACACAGAAATATAAAATAGGGGAAACACTTGAAGTCATAGGCAAAGGCAAAGTTTTCTTGCACATTATCCCAATAGTATAAGAAATAATACCAAGAACAAACATAAGATTATGCTAAATTAAAAAAAACTGCACAAAAGGAAGCAATCAATAGAATGAAGAGACAGTCTATAGAAGGGGAAAAGTTTTTGTGAGATAATCTTCACATAAGATTAATATCTCTATTATATAAAGAATTCAACCTACTAGATCACCCAAAACAAAAGATCAATAAAAAGTGAGCAAAGTAAATGCATAGGCACTTAACAAAAGAAGTACAAATGGCCAATAATTTCATGAAAAAGATGGGGTATCTTTAACCATAGAGGAATACAAAACAATTCTGAGTTTTTTTTTTTTTTTTTTTTTTGTGGTACCAGGGATTGAACTCAGGACTTTGCACTTGCCAGGCAAGCGTTTATTCTGCTGCACTATCTCCCCAGCTCTCTTGAGATTTCATTTTGATACAGTCAGAGTGGCTATTGCCAAGAACACGTGTCTGTGTGCAGAAAAAAATAATGCTGACAAAAATGTGGAGTAAAAAGGAACCCTTCTACATTGTCAATGGAAGTATAAACTAGTACAATCACTATGCAAATCAGCATGGAGAGTTCTTGAAAACCTAAAAGTAGAAATCCCACTTGACCTAGTTTTACCTTTCCTTGATATTTTTCTCAGAGAATTAAAAGACTTCATTTTGTAGTGGTACAGTGTGGTTGTAGCAACCTAATTCACATTAGCCAAATATAGAAACAGACTAGGTACCCACCAGCAGATGAATGGTTAAAGAAAACGTGTATGTATACACAATGGAATTTACTTTGCCTTAAAGAATGAGTTTACATAAGTTATAGAAAAATGGAAGGGTCTGGAGAATGTCATGCTGAGTGAAATAAGACACAAAAGGTTAAATCTTACATGACTTTATATGAAAAACCCAAAATATAAACAAAGAGTTACAAAAAGGAAATAGGTTAGGAAACAAGGAAACAGACTTTTAGAGATGAACAAGTTGTCAGGAAATGGGGCAAAGCAAAGAAAGGGTGGGAGAAGTACTAAAATGTTCAAGATAAAAAGGTAACATTGCTTCAAAACAAATATAATTATGTATGAGACATATGCCTATTTAAGGAAAAGCCTTGTAGTCTGACTTCACTTGTACCCCAGATGCCCTGTAACATATTTCATTCAGATATCCATGAATATTTAGTTTGTATCCTTAAAGTTAAGGATTCTAGCTAGGGAAATAGCTCAGTTGCATAAATGTCAGCCTGGCAAGGGCAAGGTTCTGAGTTCGATCCCCACTAACACCACCCCCCTCCAAAAGTGAAGGATTCTATTTAAAAATATATCTAAATTATTTAATTATGATTTCTTAATGTGAAATGTCTGGTCATATTCAGTTATCTCTGTGTTCTCATAATTTTCATAATCTCTTAAGCGATTTCATAGAACAGAGATCTCATGAAACTAGTTATTTCTTATAAATTGAAAGAATTATTATTTCTGATAGGTTTCTCATCCCTTTTCTTGTTTCTTAGCGGTTTCATTTGACAGGCCTTCTGTATTTTTTATATTTTGGTAGCTAGACTGTATAAATCTGTTGCTATATAGAAATAACAATTGTAATTTGTGGTTTAAAATAAGTTTATTCTTTCTCATAGTTCTGAGGATAGATGGATGGGCTCAGCTGGGTGGTTCTTACTTGGTGCTCCTTGTAAGATCGCAGTGAGATGATGCTGAGGTTGGGTCTCCTAAGACATTTTGCTTACCTGTTGGGTGCTCACCTGGGAAGGCAGGAGTGACTAGAAGTTTTGGAAGCCTTTCTCTTTCCTTGTGACTTCTCTCTATGGCTAGTGTGTACTTCTTTACCAGGCAGTCAGACTTCTTACATGCTTTCTGTCATCTTTTCATCAGTGGGCACACAAAGAGTACAGTGCAGAAATGTGAGACTTCTCTTAGCTAATCTTGGAAGGCATGCAGTGTCACTTTAAAATTCTGTTAATTGGAGCTTTAGAAACAACCAGTTGTAGCTGGGCGTGGTGGCCCACGCTTGTAATCCCAGCACTGAGGAGGCTGAGGCAGGAGGATTGGTGTGAGTTTGACACCAGCCTGGGCACAAAAGTGAGCTAAAGGCCGGCCTGAACTGCATAGTGAGACCCTGTCTCAAAAAGGCAAAAAAGAAAAAACAAAACAAACAAACAACAACAAAAAAATCAACCAGTTTTAAGAATTAGGACTTTATAAGGAATGAAAAAAACTGGAGAAATTCTTCATTGAGAAGAGATAAAACAGCTTTGGTGATAATCTTCAAGGAGTAGGAATCAAATTGTTTTGTCAAAAACTCTTTTTAAGTAGTGATAGAAATTTCCGTTACAAGGCTGGGCATGGTGGCGCACGCCTGTAGTCCCAGCACTTGGGAGGCTGAGGCAGGAGGATCGGTGCGAGTTCGAGACCAGCCTGGGCCACAAATGTGAGCCCAAGGCCAGCCTGAACTGCATAGCAAGACCCTGTCTCAAAAAGACAAAAAAATTTGAAATTTCTGTTACAAATCTTTGTCCTCCACAATTTTGTTTTTAAAGATAGTCATTATAATTACTACTAAATTACAAAATGATACATTTGTAATTAATTGTTTTTCCTTCTTTATTCCATTATTTTAAGTTTTGGTTTCAGCTGCATTATATATAAGAAAAATGTTTCATCCTTTCCATTTACTTACTAGTTTTTAAAGGTAATGTGTATTACCAATATAAAGTCATGAATTTATGTGTATCACTTCATTAGAATTATTGATGTTCAAATTGTTCATCCTCTGGCACACAAGCACTTCTTTAGGGTAGCTGCTGGGCCTTTTCAGGTATAGTCAGTGGTCTGGAACTTTGGTTCTGTCTGCCATGATAAGACTTGTAGGCTGATCTTGAAACCTTTTTTCCCTGCCATTGGAAGCAGCCATTTCTCCAGTAAGTGATGATCATTAAAGTCCATAGTCTTTTACTTATTTTTTGTTTGATACAGAATGGTTCATGAATTTGCCTTTCATCCTGGCACAGGGAGTATATTACTCTTCTCTACATCATTTCAGTTGCAGCATATATGCTGAGGTGAATAATTGAAACCATAATCTATCCACTATGGATATTTGTTGCTTTTAAAACAAGGCAAGTTACTCTCTTTGTTCTTTTTCTTGTCTCTGCACTCCATATTATTTTTTAGATTACAGTAGGACCTTGCTTTTGTACCAAACAAGGTGGATGTTTCTTTCCCTAAATATGAGATCCTACTTTTAAAAAGAATCAAAAATCATATTTTATGAAATTAGATTTTATAACCAAAGTATTCATGTTACATATGCCCACTGTACAACCTTGTCTACCAAGCCACATCTTAATTTTTCTTTTTATAAATGAAAATAATCCTATTTCCTTTCTTTGGATGCCATAGAAATGGCAAATCCCTTAGTTTCATCTGTACAGAAAGCATAAAATTAGTTTTGAGTGCTATTATTATCATTATGTAAAATATGCTGTGATTTGTTTAAATTTGCTAAAACCTAGTTCATATCATCTGTTTGCACTGAATACCAATCTGCTTAGTCAGAATAAATGCTCATGTTAATTATAGGCTTTTAAATAGATGGATCTGTTTTATACTAATACATGCAATTATATACCTTTTGGCAAAATTTTATTTTGATATGCTTCATAGTAATGGAACATTAAAAAATTAAAGATGAAACTAATTGTAATATAAAGTTAACATTTTAAAGTGTGAGAGGCTTTCTCTTATGGTTGTAGAGATTGTGGGAAAAATACATCGCCAAGAAAGGCACATTATATGTCTTCAATCCCTTTCCTCTGTAGCCCCATAATCTCTTTTAACCAAAAATTTGGGAAGCCACTGAGTTATAGGATGGTACAGCATGTATAGTGTGCCTAAGGAGAGTCACTTAGAGAGAAAACATGCTCTCATACTTTCACAGCAAACTGGTCAAACAATAGCTGTGACTCATCCAGATAGCGGACACTGACACAAAGCACTGTACATGGTTTCAAAGTAAACCCTGAGGGAATTTGACTGACCTTGGGAGATACAAAACTTTCATGTTTTGTTATACAAGTCTTGTTTTCACTTGCCCTTAACCATTCAGCAGAAAAGTTTAACCACAAGGCATAAAATGTAAAACTAGATCAGTGTGCTGAGCTGTAAAAGGCTTAGATCAACAGCTTCCAACATTGCTAGTTTTGCTAATAACCCACTGTGATTATGGAACATTGGACTATATACAACTACTTTCTCTTAGTTCAATGAGAATAAAGTTTTATACCAATAACAATTAGAAAAATTATACCTACACCCTGTGCTCTGTGTAACTACTACAAGGACAACAATATACATTGTATTAATTAATGGGAATGTACTACTAATGTGTTTTGAAACTGTTGCATTGTTATTTCTTATTAAAAGTAATGAAAAAAGAAATCATGGGCCTTGTTTAAAGATGCTGAATTTTTCAAGTTCAAATAATTACTCATAATTCATCTTAAAGTAACTCTTGAGGAAATTCGTATAGGCGGCATTTGGAAAAAAAAGTGCAGGGAGGAAATAGCTGACATTGAAATAGGAGAAAATAAATAGAAAATACAAAAAGTAAGCCGGGCGTGGTGGGGCACACCTGTAATCACCACACTTGGGAGGCTGAGGCAGGAGGATCAGTGTGAGTTCCAGACTAGCCTGGGCTACAAAAGTGAGCTCAAGGTCAGCCTGAACTGCATAGCGAGACCCTGTCTCAAAAAAGATAAAAAAAAAAAAAAAAAAAAAAAAAAAAAAAAAAAAAAAAAAAAAAAAAAAAAAAAAAAAAAAAAAAAAAAAAAAAAAAAAAAAAAAAAAAAAAGAAGGAAAGAAAATACAAAAAGTAATGAAGATTATTCATCAGGAGTCCTAATGATTTACACTCAGCAACTGACTTTTTTTTGGATATATCATACTAAAAATAATACTTCATATATGTGTTGGCAGCATCTGTAGGTGCCCACTGTGTTCTAACCCCTTATATCATATTCTCTAGCATCCTTTGAAGGGGATGAAAAGGTTTTTTTCTCTGAAAAGTGTTTGGTAAAAAGGATAAAAGAAGCTGTAATGAAATCCATTCCAGAGTTGTTCTTTAGGCGACACATAGCTGCTATCTCAGTGTAGTAGAGGCCCAGCCTGGTTTATGCATTGAGCCTCCAATGAAAGAGCAGTAATAAAAATAATCTCTTCTGTAAGCCCCATACTTGAATTTCAGCTACTCATTCTACAGTGAAGTGTCAAAAATGTAATGTAAAAGTTGTGAAAAAACTCCTTTGTATATAGTCCTTATACATATAACTAATAATACCTTGGTAGATTATATTCTCCAGAGCTAGAGATTACTATTTTATTTATTTATTTATTTATTCATTCATTCATTCATTCATTCAGTCAGTCAGTCTTTTTGAGACAGGGTCTCGCTGTCCAGTTCGGGTTAGCCTTGAGCTTATTGTTGTAGCCCAGGCTGTCCTGCCTCAGCCTCCCAAGTGCTGAGATTACAAAGCATGCACTACCACACCTGGCTCAAGATCATTTTTTAAAAATTTATTTATTTATTTATTTATTTATGTATTTATATATTTATTTATTTATTTCAGGAAAGAAGTTTTATTTCCAAACCTTAGGCAGGTATTACAAATAACAGATAGAAACCCAAATCAAACCCTGAAACAAATGGAAAAAGGCCTGCAGTAGCCAGGAACCCCCAGGCAGTGTGAGACAGGAAGTAGTAGAGATCTGCATTCCAAGGACGGACCTCACCCTGGAGCCTGAGTCTGTGTGTTCAGAAGACTACTTTGGGGAAGGAACTGGAAACAAGAAATCTTCATCCCACCATCTTGGGATGGGAGGAAGAGAAGGCAGCAGCACCAGCAGCAGGAGCAGCACTTGAGGGCCAAGATGTTGCTGAGTCTGTCCTTGTCTGCCCTGACCCCCAGCAGTCCATAAATAAATTACCCTGTATATATCTCAGGGGCGGAAGTGGGAAAGCAATCCAACCAACCACAGCCTCTGTATGAAGGTGCACAGCTACAGCAGAACACAGTCTGTTTGGCCTCTGCCTCTGCTCCCCAGCTGGCTGCCCAGAGGTGACTCCTTGGCCCTGTGGCAGTGGACCTGCGTCTGCACAGGCTGGCCTGCTTGATGCTGTTGATACTCCTCCTGCTGAAGCTGCTGGGCCAGCTCCAGGTCAGTCAAGCCCAGGGAGCCTTGGGGCGGCTGCTGTTGCTGCTGTTGCTGCAGGGACAAGGCAATCAGGCAGTGCTGGTCTACCTGCAGCTGCTTCTCTGGGGAGCTGTCCCCACCTTCTGCTCCAGGTGCCTTGCCCAGGGAATGGCTGAGATGAAAGTCAGAGTTGCAGAAGCAGCTGTCTCCATCCACACTGTGCAGACTCTCCCATACCACCTGCTCCTCCTGTAGAAAACCTTGGTCTGTGACCAGTAGGTACAAGTGACTCTTATGCTTAGTCATAGTGCTAAAGTGGTTGTTCCGGAAAAAGACACTAAGTTCATCTTCCTTGGCAGCTGCAGTAAGCTCATACAGGTCGTGATAGGTCAGCTGGGCCGCAGTGGTGTAGAGGAACTGCTCTGCAATCAGGCCTACCAGAGGGCATGAGACAGGGACTTGGCTTCAGTCCAAAAGTCCATGGGAAGCCGGGCGTGGTGGCTCACGCCTATAATCCTAGCACTTGGGAGACTGAGGCAGGAGGATTGGTGTGAGTTCGAGACGAGCCTGGGCTACAAAAGTGAGCTCAAGGCCAGCCACTGCATAGCAAGACCCTGTCTCAAAAAGACAAAAACAAAAACAAAAACAAAAAAAGTCCATGGGAAGCAGGGTGTGGTGATACACGCCTGTAATCCCAGCACTTGAGAAGCTGGGGCAATGAAAGTGAGCTCAAGGACCACTTGAACTGCATAGCAAGACCCTGTCTCAAAAAGACAAAAAAAAAAAACCAAAACAAGTTCATGGGCTGGGGATATAGCTCTGCAGTATAAGCACTTGCATGGCAAGTTCAAGGACCTGGGTTTGAGCCCCAGGTACCACGTGCTACCCTGGGCCATGGGAACCCTGTGCACTCTGTGCTGTCCCTGAAAACCGGGAGTGGTAGTGCAGGCCTGTAATCCCAGTGCTAGGGAGGTTTAAACAGGAGGATCACTGAATCTGAACTATGTAGCAAGACCCTGTACCAAATAAATAAGTAAAAAGGTGTTTTTTTTGTTTTTTTGTTTTTTTGTTTTTTTTTTCATTTTTTAGTGAAGGTCTACAGGATCTCACTACATAGATCAGACTCAGTGATCCTCCTGTGTTCAGCCTCCTAAAGAGCAAGATTACTATTTTAGAATGTGAATTTTCAAACTAGTTTCCATAGTACTCATCATACTCATGTTACACTTTATATTATTAATACACTCCTTCGATCATTGTAACTACCCTCAGGAAACATGAACTACAAATACCTATGTATTAGGATTTTTACTAGAGCAGCAGACATAATGCAAGAGATACAAATGTATAAGAAATTACAGGATTGGCTTATTACAGTCAGCCACAGAGTTGATGAGGAAGTGTGTAGAGGGTGTCTGCATGCTGGACACTGAAGGATTCGGTCCAAGGCCTGGAGTTTACTGCAGTGTTCCATGTAAGTTCGTATCAGAAGGCTGATGGGTCTGTGATGGAAGGCTGTTGAGTCTACACCAGAGGACTTAAGGATCTAAGGTGGAGGCCAAAGAGTCTTCACTAGAGCCAGGAGATGATGTCCAAGCTGACTGTGAAGAGCAGAGCTCCTCTGAGAAAAAGAAAAGGGAAGAGGAAACCTCTATCCTTCCTTTTTATGTCCTTTAAGTGTTGAGTCACCTTGCACTGTAGAATTGCTGAGCCAATTAACCTTTTAACTTCTCAAGTTGACACAATCTATCAACCATTACAAATTATTTTTAAAAAATGTTTCATTTTTTTGTTTTTTGTTTCTTAGGTTGCATTTTTAAATCAGCTTTGCTCATTAAACACATACACACACATACACACATACTCACTTCTCATACAACTTATATAACTGCTGTTCTTTTCTTTCCAGAACCAAATATGCATTCTTGCATTTATCAGAAAAGTATTAGTAATACATAATTTTCTCCCTTTCAGAAGGATCAGTCTTTGAGAAGAAAATGGTAAAACTGTTCGATAAAGCAACTGACAGATTCAGAACAAAATCAAGTACCTTATAGTATGTCATTATGTCAAAGATGATTAATATAGAACTTTGAATTAACTGAGGAGGGGTCATATTAAAGGCTGATAGTAAACCAGAAACTTTGTATTTTTTAGGAATTTTGCACTTTCTCCATTCTTAACTTGAAAACTATAATGAATGGACCCGATGATTCATGTTTTTACTTCTCTTAAGGCTCAGGTTGGCTTGAAAGGTAAATGAGAAGGTGTTCTCAGAGAACAAGGTGTTCTCTTGCTAGGTCTTCCTATGAAAAGCCCGGTACCTCAGGAATGACCTTAACTCCATTTTGGTAACAGAGGAGTTATACATATTTTATCCTTCAAAAGGAAATTTAAATACCAAAAATGTACTTTATTTTCAGTAGTTGCCCTTCTACTGGCATTTTAAAGGGACAGTGGTATAGTAGTTGTGAGAAATATATCTGATGTGCTAAACAAGGTCAAATTATACTTTTATTTTTGTCTTACAGTTATATGTTTCTTTTTCACATCATGCCTTTGGAAAAAATTTGTGTTGTGAAGATCCTTAAAAATAAACTCATAAACTGTATCCTTGTCTCAATTATGTTGTATGTATGTGTATGTATGTACGTCTTTTTTTTTTTTTTTTTTCCATTGTTCAGTTCAAGCTGGTCTTGAACTCAGTTTGTTACCAAGGTTGACCTCAAACTTGAAGCAGTCCTTCTGCCTCAGCTTCCCAAGTGCTGAAATTATAGGCTTGTACTACTATGACCAGGCAACTATACTGAATTATAAATCAGTGGAATGTCTCATTTATTTAAAAATTAAGCATAAGTATTAACTCAAACATAATGATGTATACGTTCAATTTAGAGTACCATTAAAGTAATATAAATACCTAGATGCAACTAAACATCTTACTCACTAAAATATGTTACTTTAATTTGTTGTTTTCTGTTTAACTTGGGCCTTTACTTCTCCACATTCCACCCTAAATATGAATAGAAGAGTTCACCCTATAAATTTTAATTTAGACTCCTCTCTTCTTTTTGTTGTCAGGTCTCTCAGTTCAGTGAGGCTTCACTTAGCTCCAGGAATAGTTGAGGGCTGTGCACTTGCCAGGTGGCACTCTGTGTTAGACTTTTTTTCCTCTTAGCTCCAGCTGCTCGCCATCCTGAGGTGTATGGTCTTTTTAAGCTATAGATTTCAAAGTACTTAACCTTTTGTTAGTTCCCTTTGCTTGATGGCATTTTAGCCATATTTCACAAATACTGAGCTTGAAATATTTAAAACATCAGAAAGATCTGATTATAAGCTGAAATTATTCTGTTGGTTGCAAGAAGAGTTAGTCCGGAGCAGTGATCCATAGACACTAGATGAAAAAGTTGGAAATCCTGAACAAAATCAACAGTGACAGAAACTTAGAAGGACCTGAGCAGAAGGGCTTAGGAAAAAGGAAATCACCCAGTTTTCACCTCTATAACTTGTCTTTGATAAGGAAATCAAGTTTTCTCTAGCAGTAAACAGGACCACAAATGACAAATTGTGATGGAGGTTTTCCTAACTCATGCTAATAGATATGCAGCACTTTGCATCTAGATGGAGTCCTTTTGCTTTATGAAAAGCCTGTGAGCTGTTCAAGTTAGTCCTCATGTCCTGTAGGAAGGAAAGTACCCTCAGGCTGAAGGAAGCAGCAGCACCTCTGGGTAAAGAGCTGTCTCTCCTATTGAGCCTGTGTACTCTCATTGTTTTCAGTTTTCCTTGTACATAGAACCAACAAGAATCCTCTAGAAAGTTCTGTGCCACTGCAGCCCTGAGGAACACTCAACTTTGTTGTACATGTGTCTGTATGTTTGGCTGGTGTGTTAAGGGGAATACAAGTTGAACAGTCTTTTTTCTCTACTGTCAACTCCTGAGCTGTAAATTCTTGTAGATCAGTGTTCACCTATAAAGCAGTATTTGAATTTTGATCTTATGTTTCTTCTGCTAAAGCTATAGTTCCCCAAATTGTAAGGCTTCTGGACAAGTCTGTTTATCTAGTAGTATCTTTGTCCTTTGTGTTAAACCACTGGTTAGTGTTTTTTTTTTTTTTTTTTTTTTTTTTTTTTTTTTTTTTTTTTTTTTTTTTTTTTTTTTTTTTTTTTTTTTTTTTTTTTTTTTTTTTTTTTTTTTTTTTTTTTTTTTTTTTTTTTTTTTTTTTTTTTTTTTTTTTTTTTTTTT
>PVJA010040358.1:0-18592 GCA_004027025.1 Myocastor coypus | reverse complement strand
GAGGAAATGTGTGTGTGTGTGTGTGTGTGTGTGTGTGTGTGTGTGTGTGTGTGACTTTATTATTTTTGTACCAGGGATCAAGCTCAGGACCTTATTTTCGCTGTTTTTTTTTAAACATCTCATTATTTAGTCCATGCTGATCCTGAACTCACTGTATAGCCTAGGCTGGTCTTAACTGGCAATCCTCCTGCCTCAGCTTCCCAAGTGCTGGGATTCTACACTACCATGCCTGGTTAGAAACAAATTTCATCAATTTTTGTTTCTGAAATACTCACTTGGCCTTTTCTGTAACAGAGGCCAAGAAATCTGTGAGGTAACCCTTTTTACTTTCCTAGGAATGCTGTATTAACCTTTGGAAAGTTAATAGTAACTGAATGCCTTGCCATTGTGATAGGACCTGCAGTGGACTGTGGTCAAAGTGTAGACCTTTGGAATGTCACATTTGTTCTGCCAAGAAGTTGGGGTTTTCTTGGGTACTAGATTTTACAGTTTAAACTAGAGATCCAGAGAAAGAGGTCATCTGTTCTAGTGCCTCCACACAGCAGTGTGGCTTATAGCCTTATGGCTATAAGGCTGAAGAAGCTAAGTGTGGACTCTTGCCTCTGCATCTGAGGATGTTTGGAGAGCACTTCTCATTCTCTTGGCTAGTGTGGTGTCTTGCCTAAATCTCATTCCATCCAGGACCTTATTGCAGAAGCATTTTTTTCCCCTGACACAAAATGCTTCTTCAGATACATACCTAATGAATAAATACACATGTATTGGTTGAACATCAAGGAGCAGGACCAGCCCAGTATATTAAGCAAGAGAGACAAATGTGTGCTCTTTCACTGTTATCATGTTGGTACTTAATTGTATTGGGACAGTGGGGTCATTCAGAGATCTAAAATATTAAATGAAAATAAAGACAGACTGAGGCTAGAACCCAGCGTCTTGTGCATGCTAGAAAATTGTTTTGCCATTGTGCAACATCCCCAGCCTTAATTATAATAATTTTTCTTACTTTAATTTGAAGAAAGTTCAGATACACATACACTGCATAAACTGAGTGCACTGTTTGTATTATTTCTTAGACACCAGTTACTGGCACTCTCCTTACCTTAATGTCATCATTCTCCTTACCTTTTTAAAAAACAGTAGTTTAATTGTTTTCTTGCAGAGGTGGATACTTTTTATGTAGTCAGAAGACTAGAGTAGCTGGTGTTTGTTTACAGTGTAAGACACTTTAGGATTGGTTTTCCTTGTTCCCTCAGGGCTAGCTATGAAGACACTGAGTCTAGTGTCATCCTACCAGGTTTGAATGTATTCTTTATTCTACTTTTGGCTTTGCTGTTGATTTATTTTTTTGTCTTTTTTTTTTTTTTTAGACAGGGTCTCACTGCAGTTCAGAGCTCACTTTTGTAGCCCAGGCTGGTCTCGGACTCACACCAATCCTCTTGCCTCAGCCTCCCAAGTGCTGGGATTACAGGCGTGAGCCACCATGCCTGGCTTTTGCTGTTGATTTATTGTAAGATATTTATTTATAGATTTCTTTAAGGCTAAGGATCCAGCTTTAAAGTAGCTTGGGAAAAGCTTCTTTACTCACGTATACCTTTACTATTAGAGTATGTGAATGAATATGTTTGAGTTATATTCACCACTGATTCATTGAACATATACTGTGAGGATATGGGTTTCATGTTGTAGAGGCATTTGGGATGCAAAGTTGAAGATGCAGAGCTCATGGTGTTAGGGAACTTTTAAGAGAGACAAACTGAAAATTCCAGTACAATGTGATAAATACAAATATAAAGACAATCCAGGTTGTTATGAGAACACACAAGAAGGAGCATTTGTTAATTCTCAAAGTTATGGTATTGAAATCTTGGAAGCCTTGAACTGTTTTTTGGGGGATCATACTACTTCCATATTAAAGACTTTTTTTCTTTTTAAACAATTGGGGACTTCCAGGTTAGCTCAGTGGTTTAAGTGCCTGCGTGGGCAATCCTAGTCAGGCACAGGAGACAGCAGTTCGATCCCCACACCTACTACTATGCCAGCCTAAGCCAGGCAAAAGCAAAAACAAAAATCTCTTCTTTTTAGACAATCTTGTGATATAGTACAGTCTTGGCCTTAAAGGCAGGTGGCCCTTAGCTCATGAGCCTCTTCCTTCACCTTTCCAAGTGCTGGGATTACAGATGTTTACCACCATACATGGTTTGCCTTTCTTCCTTTTTTTTTTTTTTTGGTCTTTTTGAGACAGGGTCTTGCTATGCAGTTCAGGCTCGCCTTGAGCTCACTTTGTAGTCCAGGCTGGTCTTGAACTCTCACTGATCCTCCTGCTTCAGCCTCCCAAGTGCTGGGGGTTACAGGTGTATGCCACCATGCTCAGTACTAGATCGCTGTATTAACTGTGGTGGTGCACATTCTCTCCAAAGAAGTTACTTTGAGCTGAGACATGAATGTTAAAAGTAGAAGACCTGGGAGCAGAACATTCCAAACTGGGAAGAACAACCAGTACAAAATTCCTCTACTAATCACAAGTCTGAGAAAGAGAAAGCAAAACAAGTCTGACTAGATAATAGTCCATGAAAAGGAGAGTGGAAAATGAGGTCAGAGGTAGACAGATACCAGGCCATATAGGGTTTCTGTAGGTCATGGTTAACATCAGGTAGGTTTGGTAACTCAGATATAATTACTATGGGAAGCCTTTGGAATATTTTAAGCTAAGAATTGGACTTGTCTGATTCATGCAATACAAAGTACATTCTGGTTATTCTGCCATAGTTGAATTACAGAGAGACATGAATTGAAGCAGAGATGAATTTAGAGAATGTTGGAATAGCAAGCCAACAAATACTGATGATACCTGATTCAGACTGCGTTAGGGCCAGTGGGAATGTTGGGTAAGTTTTGTATATTTTGGTGGTTGAAGCAAGTTTTCCCAGAGCACTTCAGTAGTTCTCAGTAATAAAAAATAATAAAAAATAGATACATGTGATAGTTAACTGTGTCAACTTAAAGAAGTGTCTAAATTGGATCAGCATAGTTCTGGGTGTGGCTGAAGGGATTTACTGAAGAGAGACCTATCTTGAGTGTGACACCAACCAATAAGCTTGTCACCTGAATAGGATCAAAGGGAAACGAAGCAAGGCTCTATTGAGTTTCTTCAGCTCCAGCTGTCACCTTTACCTTAGGCATCATCTGCTGGCTTGAGCAGACTCTTCAGCCTCCAGCATAGACCCTTTGGCCTCCTGATATGGACTCTTAGAGGACACTACAGTGAACTCCATACATTCTTGAGATCTCTAGCACAAGACACCCCTTTTGTGTGCTTCCACACCTGACTCTGCAGGTGGCCATTGCAAACCTTTTTTTTTTGAGGGAAGAAAAGAGTTTATTTAGCTCACATAGTCCACTGGCAGTAAGGAAGAGAGGCACAGCAGACAGGCATCAGATAGCACAAACAGTTTATGACAGGCAAAAAGTAGCAAATAAAGAAAAGCAAACCTCTATTGTAAATCCTCATATATTTATCTTGTATATGTAGCAAGCACTGACTGATACATGTGTATTTGTGAATACAAAAGATATACTGTAGTTATGTGTGACAATTTGTATATATGTATTTGTTTATGTTTTAGTTTTTCTTTTCTTTTTTTTTTTTTTTTGTCTTTTTGAGACAGGGTCTCACTGTGCAGTTCAGGCTGGCCTTGGGCTCAGAGACCATGCACACACACACACACGCACACGCACACAGAAGAAAAAGAAAGAAACACAATAAACAGAAGCCACAGCTAACAAGAATGGTTTCATGCAGTTTGGGAGCAGTATAGAAAGGCTGCAGGAAAAGGGAATGAAGTAGTAAGGATAGAAAAGCAGATTAAACTTTTTTTTTTTTGTCTTTTTCAAACAGGGTCTCACTATGCAGTTCAGGCTAGCCTTGAACTCACTTTTTGTCGTCCAGGCTGATCTTGAACTCACATCTATCCTCTTGCCTCAGTCTCCCAAGTGCTGGGACTAGAGGCGTGTGCCATCACACCTGGCAGATTAAACATTTTGAGTCACATTAAAAGATGGACATGTTGGCTGGTGAGATAGTTCATCAGTCTAAAGTGCTTACATAGATAAATGTGCAGGGTCTGTGATTTGATCCTCAACACCACATGCCCTGCCAGCCCGATGTGGAGAAAAGGGCATGTGAAATGAAACACTTTACAGAAGGACAAATCATCAAGCAATACGTGAAAAACTGTTCAGTATCACTAGTCATTAGAGAAATACAAATTAAGACACTGCTGAGATTCCATCTCACCCCAAAAAGGAGCAACCAACAAAAAATCAAAACAGTTGCTGGCCAAGTTGAGAGGGTGGGAAGGAGCCCTTCTGTATTAGTTGGATTGTAAACCATTCTGGAACTCACTGTGGAGATTTTTCAAAAAACTAAAACTAGAAATTCAGTTTTACCAGCTATTTACTTTCTAGGTATTTTCCCAAAAAGATCAGATTACAGAGATGCATATATCCTCTTAGTTTTAGCATTGTAATTGGTAATAGCTAAATCTTGGAAGTGGCTTATAGGCCCATCAGTGTATGAACAGATAAAGAAAATGTGATATTTACACACAATAGTTTTATTGTGCCATAAAAATAAAGTTGAGTCATGTGCAGGAAAATGGATATTTGAGACTTAAATAAATTTTTTAATAAACTTTATTTATTTATGCTGTGGCTGTCTCAGCCTGCCCTAGGTTTGGGGCTGACACAGCATGTGTGCTGGGAATTGAACCGCACTCCCTGCGGTTGCCTAAGCTTGCCTAAGCAGGAGCTTTAGATTGCTGAGCTATCTTGCCGGCCCCTGACACTTTAATGTTAAGTGAAATAAGTCAGATACATGAGGTTAAATACCGTGTAGGGTTTTGTATGTGAGTAAAATATATAGAGGAAAATAACAGCTGAATAATAGGAAGTAGAGAGATGGATCCTTCTCCTAGGAAGGTCAAGAGACGAAGGGAGAGAGGCAAAAAGAATTAAGATGTATTATGTCCCTATACCAAATCTATATGAGGAATGTAAGTGTTATGCATTACAAATGTGTAGGGGTTATTTTTTGTCTGTTTGTTCCTGGAATTGAACCTAGGACCTTATGTTTGCCCTGCAGGCACTATGCTACTGAGCTACATTCCTGGTCCATACATGTAATAAAAATACATATGTACATGCACAGAACCTATTGGAATGGGAAGGAAAACTAAGAATAAAATAACCATACAAATCAAAGTCTGGATTTTGAGAGGGAGAGTGAAAGCTAAACCAACCAATGGATTTTGACTATAAACTAAAATCCACCACCAACAAAAGTATCACTCAGATATAATATTAGATGAAATCTGAGATATTGGTGAGTAATGAGAGATATTATAAGTGATTTGATTATATAAAGAGGTACGGGGCCTGGCAAGATGGCTCAGTGGTCTAAAGTGCCTGCTTAGGCAAGCTTAGGCAACCACAGGGACCGCGGTTCGATCCCCGGCACCACATGCTGCACAAGCCCCACCCCCAGGGCAGGCTGAACTGGCCAATAAATAAATAAATAAATAAATAAATAAATAAATAAGTAAATACACACACACACACACACACACACACACAAAATCTACATTCAGGATCAGAATCAGCATACATACATGCATTTTCTGACTCTGTTCTCTAGTCTTTGTCATTCTGTGACAGAAAATAGAATAGTTGCTGAGTTCTTGGATTTTGAGGACAGTATTTTAGAGGACAAGTTCACTTCTTTCCTCCCTCCAATAATGATAATCAAGTCCAGGGGCACTTTACCAGTGAACTATATCCTCAGCCCCTACTCCACCTCTTTTTAAAATTTTGATACAGAGTTTTGCTAAATTGCTATATGGGACTTGAAACTGAGATTATTCTGCCTCAGCTTCCCAAACGCTGGGATTACAGGCATTCACTATCAAAACAGCAGCTAGATCCCATATCAACTAGAATTTGTTTCCTAGTTAACTTTTTTTTTTTTTTTTTTTTTTTGAGGGGGACAATGGCTAATAAGTAACTTTAGCTACTCAAAATACAATGTATAGGCATTTACTTATCCAATCAATATTTTTTTAATTAAGAATATTTTAAGTTAGCCGGGCGTGGTGGCTCACACCTGTAATCCCAGCACTTGGGAGGCTGAGACAGGAGGATTGGTGCAAGTTCGAGACCAGCCTGGGATACAAAATTGAGCTCAAGGCCAGCCTCAACTGCATAGCGAGACCCTGTCTCAAAAAGACAAAAAAAAAAAAAAATATTTTAAGTTTAACAATGGTTGTATTACATATTTTCATCATCAGATCTATTCAGATTAATAGATATAGGTATATAAGATTGATCAAACAATTAGACATTAACACTTTCAATAAACATTACTTTTTTTCTTTTTTAAACAGTTGACGCACTATATTGTCCTCACAATAGTAATACAGAGCACAGGGTGTGGGCATGACATACCTTCCAATTGATATTGGTAAGGAAAGAAAAAAATTTTAGAGTTCTTTTATTAGGGAGACTATATGATATTTACAAATGTAGGTCTGGTTTATTTCATTAATGAGTATATGTTCAATATACATCCATTTATATATGAAGTCTTCTAGTTTATCATTCTTTATAGCTGCGTAATATTCCATTGTATAAAAATACCACATTTTCTTCAACCATTCTTCAGATGATGGACATTTTGGTTGTTTCCAAGATTTGGCTATTACAAATTGGGCTGCTATAAACATAGGTGCACAGATATCACTATGGTATGATGTTTTTAGTTCTTCTGGGAAAATTTCCAGTAGGGGGATAGCTGGATTGAATGGGATTTCCAGTTCTACTTTTTTAAGGATCCTCCACACTGCTTTCCATAATGGTTGCACCAATCTGTCCAATCAATATTAACATGAATTTTTATTTTCAGTGAACTAAGAGAAATTAGCATAATTGTCTTAATTATTATGTGTGTATTTTTGATTCCCTTCCTTAGTATTTGTTTTAATTGTTTTCTTTGCATTGCTATCGGTCAAACTTGGTGCTTCAGACTTAATAGGCAACTGCTATACCAGAGAACCACATGCCTGGCATTAATAGTATTTGATAAAATTTGAAAGTGCCATGTGTGGTGATGCACATCTGTAATCCCAACACTCCATAGACTGAGGCAGGAGGATTGCCACTTTAAAGCCAGCTGGATCTGCATAGTGAGGACCAGTCTCAAAAATTCAAAACAAAGAAACAACAACAACAAAAAATTGGAAAACCCATTCTGGATTATAAATAGTTATCATACATTTATGGATATGTGTAATTTGTGTTTTGCTTGCAGTTTTATTTCCCTTTTCCTTTACTATGTGGTACAGTTTGTCCTGTGTGTCTGTGTGTGTGTGTGTGTGTGTGTGTGAATATCTGTTCAAGGTACTATGTAACAGAAATGTCTGGATCCTGCCTTTGTAGCACATATTATATACATTTATTTATTTATTTATTTATTTATTTATTTATTATTGAGACAGGGTCTCTTAGGCAGTTCAGGCTGGCCTTGAGCTCACTTTTGTAGCCCTGGCTAGTCTCATACTCACATTGATCCTCCTGCCTCAGCCTCCCAAGTGCTGGGATTACAGGTGTGTGCCGCCACGCCCGGCCCCTATCCTATACCTTTATTTTTGTTATTATTTATCAAAACACATCCCTTCCCCATCCTCCTCTCTGACTCTGGCCTCTGACTGTAGAACTCAAATGATTCTGCTGCCCTGGCCTCCCAAGTAGCTGGAACTACAGAGATGTGCCATTGTTCTCATTCTTTTTTTAAAGACATAGTGAACAAGGTGTCATAAAAATTTATTATTCTGACCTCAACTCGTTTTCTGTATTTGTTTTTATGGATTTATTTATTTATTTTTGTCCTGGCCTCCAACTTGAGACCTAATGCTTGCCAGGTGGACACTTAGGCCACTGAGTTATAACCCTAACACTGTATGTATGTATGTGTGTGTGTATATATATATATATATATATATATATATATATTCCCCCCCCCCGTGGCTTTACTTAGTACCTCTGAGACAACTGAGATATGGTCTTGCTATTTTCAGTTGTTATATATATATATATATATATATATATATATATATATATATATATATATGCACTTTAAATTCGTTTGTTTTTGAGACAGTCTCACTGTGTAGCTGAAACTGGCCTCAGACTCCAGTGATCCTCCTGCCTCATCCTCCTGAGTGCTGGGATTACAGGTATGTGCTACCTTGCTTGACTTGAGACTATTTAAATTTTAGATATAGCACAATGAATTTTTTTTTTTTTTTTTTTTTTTTTTTTTGAGACAAGGTCTCGGGCGTTATGCAGTTCAGGCTGGTCTTCAGCTCACTTTTGTAGCCCAGGCTGGTCTCAAACTACACTGATACTCTCAGCTTCCCAAGTGCTGGGATTACAGGCATGTGCCACCACGCCCAGCCAGCACATGAATTTTTACAGATCTTTGACAGTCATTCTGGTGGTTTTGGTGATCTTTTCCAAAAGGTGTCAACGGCGATTTCGTTATAATCATGGACTTAGCTGGGCGTGATGGCGAATGCCTGTAATCCCAGCACTTGGAAGGCTGAGGCAGGAGGATCAGTGTGAGTTTGAGACCAGCCTGGGCTACAAAAGTGAGCTCAAGGCCAGCCTCAACTGCTTAGCGAGACCCTGTCTCAAAAAGACCAAAAAAAAAAAAAAGAATCATGGACTTAATCTTTCATTGAATAGTTCTTATTTGGCTTATAGACTGCCATATTGAAAGAGTCAGGCACAGGAACTATAAATAGTGTTCTTATATTTATTATTTATTACTTGCCTATATTTACAAAATTGGTTATTTTTTTTTTGTCTTTTTGAGACAGGGTCTCGCTATGCAGTTGAGGCTGGTCCTGCGCTCACTTTTGTAGCCCAGGCTGGTCTCAAACTCGCACCAATCCTCCTGCCTCAGCCTCCCAAGTGCTGGGATTACAGGCGTGAGCCACCACGCCCGGCTAAAATTGGTTATTTTTGCTATTAACTTGCTTTAAGTAAACTGTTTGTCTTTTTATTTATTTATTTATTTTTTGTCTTTCTGTCCTGTGTCCTTCCTCTCTCTCCCTCTCCTGGCACCCCCAGCCCAGCCTGGCTTGAACCTAAAGTGATCCTCCTGCCTCAGCCTCTCAAGTGCTGGGATTACAAGCTTGTGCCATCATGCCCGGCTGGCTGAGCTATCTTGCTGGCCCCAAATAAACAGTTTTTAATATACTTTAAGGTTATTTAAAGTTGTTTATGTCATTCCTTCTGTTTATAGCAGGTAGAGAATGAACATGATTGGCTTCACTGGGGTACAGTGAGTGAAAATGAGACCCCTTATACTTACTAGGGTTGTCTAAGTTACATTGTTACCAGACCCCCATTACCTGACACAGCCTAAAGGAAGAAGGGTTTATTTTGACTCATAGTTTGTAAGGAATGTAGTCCATAGTAAACTAGGTCAATAGCAGGGATGGAACATGGCAGGAAAGAGCTTGTGGCAAGGTGGAGAGATCAAGGAAGAAGAAAGGGATATAGACCCTCTGAGGCCACAACCCCAGTGACCCACTTCCTCCAGGCAAGCTTCCCCTCCCAGTGTAACATGTAGCCATAAGCACATCATTTGGTTCACTAGGCCTCCATGATCCAGTCACCTGCCCAAAGCCCTACCTGTGAACAAGTGAAGCTTTATGGCAACATCTAGATCTAAGTCATAAGCTAGCCTAAATGCTAAGCTATTTCTCTGTCCTGAGATTCTTAATTTTTGAATGAGTGACCCTGTGTTATTATTATTATTGTTCCTATTTTGTAGAACTGGGGATTGAACCCAGAAACTTGTATGTGCTAGGCTAGTGCCCTATCACTGAGGTGCATGACCAGCCCCTAGAAGTTCTTCCTTTTCTTTTTTTTTAAATTTTTTATTTTATTTTATTTTTTTATTTTAGTAAGGGTTTACAGGGTCTCACAACAGATTGGACTGATAGTGATAGTGGTCCTCCTGTTTTTAGTCTCCCAAGCATTGGGATTATAGGTGCACACTACCACCTCAGTCTTAATTGCCTGCTCAGCCCTACCCCAAGGGTGAGGCCCGCATGGCACCTGGGATGAACCCTAGTCCCTGCTCTCTGCCTAAGCAGGCAGTTAATCCACTGAGCTATCTGGCCAGCCCTAAAGGTTTTCTATGGTGAAAAGTATTTATAATTGAAATTAGCTAGCTGGTATTTATTTATATATGTGGTGTTGAGGATGGAATCTGTGCCTCTAAAATTCTAGAAAAGTCCTGAAACATTAGTTTAGATGGTGCAATTTTATTGATAACACACAAAGCATCCAAATCAGGAGCCAGCAGAATATATGCCACCATTTTCCCCCATCTTGGTAAAAAGTGTTTACATTTTCATTTTGCACAGAGCCCTGCAAATTATGCAAGTAATGTAGTAAGTAAAATTTGATTATGACTATATAAAGCCTAATTAATAAAAAATGTGCCAGAGAAGATGGCCATAAGCTGGGAGCAAAGTAACTTACAACATAACACATTTTTTTCATAAAAGTTAATAGCTATGAGTGTGTCAAACTCACATTTATGTTGAACTCACGACCTTGTAGAATATTTTTTTAAGAATATTTCTATTATTTTTAATTTGTAAGTTTTATATGAAACAATGCTTATCAGATAGAAAAATCACAAAATTAAGTATTTAATTTTTTTTTGTTGTTGTTGTTTTTTGTCTTTTTGAGACAAGGTCTCACTATGCAGTTCAGGCTGGCCTTGAGCTCACTTTTGTAGCCCAGGCTGGTCTTGAACTTGCACTGATCCTCCTGCCTCAGCCTCCCCAGTGCTGGGATTACAGGCGTGTGCCACCACGCCCGGCTAAAGTTTTTTTTTAAAAATATTTATTTATGTATTTACTTATGGCTGTCTCAGCCTGCCCTAGGGTTGGGGCTGGCGCAGCATGTGGTGCTGGGAATTGAACTGCAGTCCCTGCAGTTGCCTAAGCTTGCCTGAGTAGGCGCTTTAGACTGCTGAACCATCTTGCTGGCCCAGGACATAAGTTTTTATGTTTTATTTTGACTTGTTGCTGTTCCATAAGTCTTTTAAATAAAAAAAATCTTTTGTTAAAAATGAAACTTTTTATCCACTTATGTGATACAGGTCCTTACTACATATGTCAGACACATAGTGATCCATTTGTCTCAGCCTCCCCAGCACTGAGATTATAAATGTGCACCACCAAACCTGTGGGTCCTTGCACTTGCTAGGCAGAGTCTTAGATTGCCAAGCTATCTCCCCAACCTCTAAAAAATCTTATGTTCCTGTTACGAGCATGAGAAATCCCTGCTCAGTACAGCAGACCTATGAATGCTTTTTCAGTTCAGGTAGTGAGGTGTTATAATAAATACAGTTCTGAATATGCTTACTGGTGCACATAGAATGGTTTGCTTGCTTTTTTTTAGCCTTTGTGTCTTTTGTAACCTGTTGTAGCATTTTGTCTGTTACAACTTTCAACATAAAATGGTGGTCCTGGCATTCTGTCTAGTGTGTTTTACCCTGGCCAAGACCCTCACTGTATTTTTGGACCTGGTTCTAACATGACCCTTATACAACATTTTGAGTGTATCATGTTGCTGTATTCTTTTTTTTTGTCTTTTTGAGACAGGGTCTCGCTATGCAGTTGAGGCTGGCCTTGAGCTCACTTTTGTAGCCCAGGCTGGTCTCGAACTTGGCACCAGTCCTCCTGCCTCAGCCTCCCGAGTGCTGGGATTACAGGTGTGCGCCACCACACCCGGCTTTTTCAAAAAAAAATTTTATTTTATTTATTTATTTATTTTTCCTGTTTCAGAGCCTTTGTTTATTCATTCATTTCTCTGGCTGGCTCAGCCAGCCCCGATGGCAGGGCTGGCGCAGCATGTGGTGCTGGGGATCAAACCACGGTCCCTGAAGCCACCCAAGCTTCCCCCAAGCAGGCACTTTACTAAGCCATCCCGCCAGGCCCCCAAGGAGGTCTATATTTGATGTATCTGTATTGGTTCATTCTTGCTCCATTGCACTACAGCAGAAACTTTGACTCCCATGACCAGAGTGAACATCATCACCATCAGCACCTTTGCCCACCCCTACCACTCCTCTGTTAATGAAAATATGTATTTTACCATAATGGATCATCTTCATCATCCATGTATGAGTATTCTAATCTAAAAAGTCACTTTTGGCCTCCTACAAAACTTGCAAATCTGGTTTTTCATGTGCTATTATGCTGAATTTAGATACTTGAAAAATCAAAAGAAAACTTGTCAAAAAAGCAAATCCTAGAGAAGTGTGGGTGTATGCAGATGTGATGCTGTGTGACGCTCAAGTAAACATTCCCAAAATCTGTTAGAATATCACATGGGTGCAAATCCTGGTTTGAAGCTAGTGCACAGGCTCACACACCTTGTCTTTTGTAGTACCAAATGGGTAAACAAAGAGGTTGCATGGTGTATCCCTCAGGCAAGGGTACTGAGACACACAGCTGGCTACTATTATGTTTAAAAATTTACAGCAAAAAATGAGAGATATTTTCCTCTTTTTTTTTTTTTCGGAACCGGTGATCAAACTCAGGTCCTTGCATTTGCCAGGCAGGCACTTGTGCCCCTGAGCTATCTCCCCAGTCCAAAATTTTCCTTATGTTTCCATATGTTTGTGGAACCCAGTATTATGCTTATGGGATAAACATACTTAAAGATGTTTAACGTCATAAATTCTCAATCTTTTCTAAAACGTATAGTTATAATATCACATAATTTTTTAAAAGTTTTAATTTTGCTATTGAGATTAATGTTTTTTATCTTTAACTTTTTTCATAGTACATCCTAAACTGAAAACGTCTTCCATGAAAACCTCACTTATAAAAAATTGTCATCTCTTTCGAAAAGACTGAAATGGGTGCTATCATTTTGAGGTAAGCATTCAGTTGTATTTTTTAAGTTGTAATATTTTTTCAGAAGTTAAATATAGAAGGAAATTGTAAATGTTGGTTATGTTCTAAATATTTTAATCTCTGAGATGGGTGGTAGAAGTGGGAAATTGTGCTTGGTTTTAGGTCAATATTTAAGGTTATTAAAATAAAAAAAATACCCAGCACTCGGGAGGCTGAGGCAGGAGGATCGGTGCGAGTTCGAGACCAGCCTGGGCTCGAATAGCGAGACCCTGTCTTAAAAAGACAATCAATCAATCAATCAATCAATCAATCAATAAATAGACATTTAGGGTCATTTAACACAATTAAGAACAGAGCTTCACAAAGGAAAATTAGTACTAGATATCAGTGTTGAAACGGAGAGATTATTTGGAAACTGAAGAAACTTGGATTTGGCAGTTAGGAAGTCATCAGTTATCTGAACAAGATCTATTCCAGGAGGATAATGGTCAGTAAACATCTTTTTTTTTTTTTTTTTTTTTTTTTGTCTTTTTGAGACAGGGTCTCACTGTGCAGTTCAGGCTGGCCTTGAACTCACTTTTGTAGCCCAGGCTGGTCTAAAGCTCTCACCGATCCTCCTGCCTCAGCCTCCTGAGTGCTGGGATTACAGGCGTGTGCCACCATGCCTGGCTAGTAAACATCTTAAAGTGAAAGATAAAGAGGAAGTGATGAAGCTCTTTTTAAAAATCATTTATGTGTATATGTTTATTTGTTTATTTATTTGGCATGGTTTCACTATGCAACTCAGACTCATAGTAATCCTCCTGTTTTCAGCCTCCCCAGAGGTGGGATTACAGGTGTGTGCCACCATGCCCAGTCTCAATCAGTTGCAATCTCAGCACATCCTAGCACTGAGGAGGCTGAAAAGAGGATTGCTAAGAGTCTGATCTGTGTAGTGAAACCCTATAGATCCTGTACTCTTTTTTTTTTATTTTGAGACAGAGTCTCACTGTACAGTTCAGGCTGGCTTTCAGCACACTTTTGTAGCCCAGGCTGGTCTGGAACTCATAGAGATCCTCCTATCTCAGCCTCCTAAGTGCTGGGATTACAGGTGTGTGCCACCACGCCCGGCTGATCCTGTACTGAACACATACAAAATAAATAAAACAATTTCTACTGACAAATCAAAAGACTTAAGGAGGGGATGAATAGAGCAAACTCAGAGAAAGGAAGAAAACTGTAGGATAGTGTTAAGGTTAGTGTCTGTATGTCCCCACAAAGCATGTGGATCACACTTCTAGTTTTGATTGACTCATAGTTCAGTACTGGGATTATGGGTATGAGTGCTGCACCCACCCACTCTAGGTTGGGTAGACCACATACAATATAAGAGAGGGAAAGAGGCTTACTCCTTTTCCTCTCTTTTTCTCTTGCTGCCTTTGCTGTTTTCTGCCACCAAAAACTGATGCCCCTTGCCATGTGTCAACCTGCCTTGGTGCCAGTCAAGTATGGACTGAAACCTCTACAAACTGTGAGCTAAATGAATAAAACTTATCCTCTTTAATTCAGGTGTTGGGTGTTTTGTCTCAGCAATGAGAGAGAAGAAACCAAGACAGATACTTTACTTTTCTGTTTCTGGAGATACTGAGGATCTAATTCAGAGCCTCACAGCTACTGGTCCAGTGCTGTGCTATTGGAGCCCAGTCTCTTTATTTTGCATTTTTAGTAAGGTAGAGACTGAGATAATCTGTAAATATAATTATTAATCATTTGTGGATTGGGATAAAGAGAAAAGAAAACATTAGGGAAAAACATTATAGGCTAATTATAAAATTCAGCAAGTAATTTATCGAACACCTGTATTGTCGCAGGTACTCATAGTAGTCCATATTCTCATGGAAATAATTATTTAAATAAGGAAAATACCAGCTTAATTGATATGAAGAGAAAGAAAATAGAATAGGTGGCAGAACATGACTGCTTGGCTATCAGGAAGTGGCATTAAAGTAAGTTGTAAGGGATAATCCAGGTGCTGAAACTCAATCTCAGTAAAAATTAATGAACTAGAGTTGTTTGAGGTAAAGAAAGATAGGGACTACAGTGTCGTGGGATAATGCTCAAGAGAGAAGCAGGGTGACATGTCCCTGTGGCCTCTGTAAGACATTCAGCCTCAGAGAAGTCTTGGGAGGTGTCTTAGTGACATTTCTGATTGCTGAGACACAGCACCTGACACCCACAAAGCAAAGGATGAGAGGTTTATTGTAGCTTACAGTTTGAGGGTGGTACAGCACAGGGAGATTGTCCTGGTGTGGCAGGCAGACAGTAGCATCGCAGTGAGCCTTTTCTTTTTCATCCTGTCTAGGTTTTAAGCCTATTTGATGGTGCCACCCACACCCAGAGTGGGCATTCTCATTATCCACCCAGAACTGTGCTAAACCAATCAGATAATTACATTTAGTTACTGGGCTGGGGAAATAGCTCAGTAAAGTAAGCACTTGCCTGGCAATTAATTTAGTTACCTCATACCTTTAATCTGTATTCATATACTCTGGATCCAGTCACATCCAAAAAGCCCTACCTATGAGTGCAAGAGGCTTTGGGGGGTTACATCTAGATATAAGATATGACAGGAAGGTTAAGCATAAAAGTATTATGATATGATATGAAAATACTTATTTTGTAGTTCTAGGGATTATATTTGGGGAGTTCTATAACGCATATATCCACAGCCCTCTTTTTGAGACAGAATCTCCCCATTGCCCAATATGGGCTTGAATTTGTGTTCCTCCTGACACAGCTTCCCCAGTGCTGAGATAACAGGCACATCACTGTGTCCAACTTGATACATCTGTTAAAAATTCCTCTGGCTGCTTTATTGAAGAGAGGTTTTAAGTGCAGGGAGGAAGCAGAAGTAGGGGCTTAAGAGGCATTTGTAGTTGACTGGGTGGAAGATAAAGGTAAAGAAATTTAATACAATTAGGATAGAAGAAGGATTTCTGAGTGATAGTAAAGGCTCAGTTTGATATAAACAGGCATGACATAGCAGGCAGAATGATGCTATATCTAGCATAAACCTTTTAGGTGGAAATGAGAAATTTAGGGCGCTCCAGATAGCTCAAGTGTACCAACAGGCAAAGGGACCAGAGTTCAATTCCTGGCGAGTCATGCCAGCCCCACTCCTAGGGTGCATTGAGACTGGGCCTGGTGATGTATGCCTGTAGTCTCAGTGCTTATGAGACTGAAAACAGGAGGATCGCTACAACTGGTCTGTGTAGTGAGACCCTGTAGCCCTCGTACTAAGTACATTAAAAAAAAAAGAAAAAAAGAAAGAAAGAAAGAAAGAAACTTTATATTGATAGTTTTAATTCTTTTTTTATTTTTATTTATTTATTTATTTATTTATTTATTTATTTTGGTCTTTTTGAGACAGGGTCTCACTATGTAGTTCAGGCTGGCCTTGAGCTCACTTTTGTAACCCAGGCTGGTCTTGAACTCACACCGATCCTCCTGCCTCAGCCTCCCAAGTGCTGGGATTACAGGCGTGCACCACCACACCCGGCTTAATTCTTTTTTTAAAAAATTTTATTTATTTATTTGGCAGGACTGGGGTTCGAACTCTTGACCTTGCACTTGCCAGGCAGGCACTTGTGCCACTGAGCTATCTCCCCAGCCCCAAACTTTATATTGATAGTTGAAGTAACTAAGATTCAAGCTTGATAAAAGAATTGGATTCGTTCAGTATATATTGAGCATCTATTAATATACTAAGAACTAGCTGCTAGGGCTACAATAATGAATAAAAATATATCTTTCTCATGGAGCTGATATTCTAATGAGGGTAGACAAAATGATACGCATTATATGGTGGTAAGTGCTATTAAGAAAATTATATTAGTGAAAGAAGGTATTTATGAAAGAGATACAGTTTGCTGTCCTTTTTTTTTTTTTTTTTTGTCTTTTTTGAGACAGGGTCTCGCTATGCAGTTGAGGCTGGTCCTGCGCTCACTTTTGTAGCCCAGGCTGGTCTCGAACTCGCACCAATCCTCCTGCCTCAGCCTCCCAAGTGCTGGGATTACAAGCGTGAGCCACCACGCCCAGCTTTTTTTTTTTTTTTTAAACATTATTTATTATTTATTTATGTAATGGCTGGCTCAGCCTGCCTTGGGGGTGGGGCTGGCGCAGCATGTGGGGCCAGGAATTGAACCATGTTTCCTATGGTTGGCTAAGCTTGCCTAAGCAGGTGCTTTAGACCACTGAGCTATCTTGCCAGCCCCTGTCTTTTATGTGTATGTGTGGGGTCAGAGATTGAACTCAGGACCTTGCACATGCCAGGCAAGCATTTATTCCACTGAGTTATCTCCCTGGCACCCTACTGTCTTATAAAGGGATAAAGTGTGGCTAGTGATGCCTTCTTTGATTAGGTACCACTCTGTCTGTCTGTCTGTGTGTCTGTCTGTCTGTCTATCTGTCTATCTATTTTTAATGTATTTGATACAGGGTCTCACTATGCAGCTCAGACTCATGTGATTCTCTTTCTCCGCTCACTAGTGCTAGGATTATAGGCGTGTGCCACCATGCCCGGACTCTAGCTGGTTCTGTGTGTGCAGGGGTGAGGCTGGCATGGCATGTGCTGCCCAGGATTGAACCCAGGTCCCTTGCACTTGCCTAAGCAGCAGTTAAGTTCCATTTGATTTGACAGCTCTACATGAAGTAGTAAATCAAACTATGTACATGTTTGGATTAGGATGGTGGGAGCATTTTAGGCTGAAGGAACAGAAGGACAGCTTCTGAGGCTGAATTGTGCTTGAAGTATTCTATCACAAGAGGGCCAGTGTAACTGAAAAGGAGTGAGAGAGGAAGCAGTGAAAACTGACATCAATAGAATGAAGGTGGTGGAGATTCAAACCAAGTTGTAGACCAGATTTCAGGCCTTAAGTATTTTTGAATACCACATTGAGGTAGGAAGAGTAGAAAAAGGTGAGTTGGAACCACAGAAGGCCTGTTCTAGATGAATAAATTTATTTCATTTTTATGTTTGTTTTTTCAAGTTAGAACTATACATAATATAAATCAGTATTTTTAAAAATTCACTTAATGCATTACTGAGGATTGAACCCAAACCACTTGCACTGAGCTATATCTCTAGACCCTTTATAGTTCATTAAAATATTTTTGTGTGTGACATGATCTTGCTGTGTAGTTTAGGCTGGTCTTGAATTCACTATGTAGCCAAGGCTAGACTCATACTGCCAATAATCCTCTTGCCTCAGCTCCCAAATGTTGAGATTCTAGGTGAGTGTGTCCATGCCTGGCTTTATTTTCTATTTTGAGACAGGATCTCACTAAGTTACTTAAATTTGCTTGGCGGAGTTTGAACTTCTGATTCTCATCAGTCTCCAAGAGTGCTGAGATTACAGTTGTGTGCTACCATACTGGGCCAGTCAACTCCCTCCCTTCCTCCCATTTTCTTGTCTTTTTGACATGGTCTCTACTATGCAGTTCAGGCTTGCCTTGAGCTCACTTTATAACCCAGGCTGGCCTTGAACTTGAAGTGATCCTCCTGCCTCAGCTCTTGAGTACTAGGATTACAGGCATGTGCCACAGTGCTTTTT
>PVJA010040357.1:0-18547 GCA_004027025.1 Myocastor coypus | reverse complement strand
TCATGGGTTTGAGGCAGGGTCTCCTTACGTAGTTCAGGCTGCCTTGAACTTGAGTGCTCCTCCTGTTGGAGCCTCCTGAGTGCTAGGACTACAGGGCATGTGCCCCCACACCCTGCTTAGGGAACTACTAGCGGAATCATTGTCACCACAGCCAGATGGCGAATGTTACATGACTTGTAAATACTATTCATGGATGAAGAAACTGAGGCACAAAGAGGGTGGGGCTGCTTACATGAAGTCTCACAGGTGAAGCAAGGCCAGGATGGTAGCCAGTGCTAGGGCCACGGAGCCTTGGTCTCCACTGGGAAGGCTGGGAAGGGCAGGGCTTCCATCATGCTTTGTGTTCCAACCACCCTGGCAAGATGAGTTCCTGAGCCACAGGACTGGTTTCTGGATTTGTCTTGGGACCTGAGAGATTTTCTTGCATGGGGACCACCCAGTAGTGGTAGTGTAAGCCTGGCCCTCAAGATGCTGGTATGAGTCAGCCTTGGTTTTGGCCTGGTATCTATCTGTCATGTTCTTCCTCCTTGATGACACTAGCTCTCAGAGCACAGGCTGGCAGAGGCTGCAACCCAGACACCAGCAAGCATGGTGCAGTCTTCTCTTGTGTGCCAGTTCTGGGGCAGAAATTAAGCCCTTCTTTTCTGGAGGGGCTAGTGGGCATCAGACCATAAAGAACACCTTGTAGGGCCCTGAAGAGAACTTGTCCAGAACAGGGCTGGAGAGGGCCGCCAGCACTTTGCTGTAGTGAGGGGGCTGCTTCAGATCAGATGGTCACTGTTGCCCTGTCCCATCCTGGAGAAGAGTCCTTGGTGGGGTGCCTACCTTACAAGCAGGTGTCCAGCAGAGAAATGACAGACCTTGGGGGTGAAAGGCACCTGGTATCCTGGAGCAGACAGAAGTTGCTGGGAAAGGACAGGGTATACCCAAGCCTCAACACATGCAGACACGGTCCTGTGGCCCCAGGAACAGGTGGTGGTCAGATTTGCTCGCCAGCATGGCAGCAGAATGTTGGACATTGCCAGAAGCTCCTCCATACTCTCGTGGCCGCCTCTGGGACCCAAGGTGGAGTTGCTTGTGGGAAGTGGGCCAGGACTTAGTCAGGGTTTGAGGGTGGAAGGGTTGTGGGAACCTGATTCAGGTGACATAGGGTGCCCACGCTTGGGAACCACCAGGAGTGGGGTGCTTTCTTCCTAGCATGCACAGGCTTGAGGCAGGTCAAAAGAGTGGGTATGGGCTCTTTCTGGGAAGTGAAGTATGGTACTTGAGGCAGGTAGGCATTGAGTCTTCACAAACAGATGAATGTTACATATGTCACATTTTATGAAAAGATCAGAGATTTTTCGTCAGTGATGAAAAATGAAAATTGTGTGACTAGCTTGAACGTTCTCCTGCCCTGTATCATCTGCTTAACCCCTGTCTCTGTGCCGTGTTGGCAGGTGATTGGGACTGAAATCCCAGGAGAGTGAGTATGGAAAGGAGAGGCGTCAGTGTGGCTTCCTGGTTCAGGGCAGGGCCACTGGGGCTCAATTGGGGGGAGTGGGGAGCTGAGAAACAGCAGGTTTGGCTGCATGTGTGGTTTAGGGTTGGGAGGGTGGGGGTCCTGGAGGGGACACCAGATCCCAGCAAGGTCCCAAGGGGGCCTGTTTGCTGTGTTCTCTGCTGCCCGGTGAGCATCACACTGGATGCTCTTCTGGGAAAGGCTGAGGTTCTGAAAAGCGGGCGACCGGGAAGGGTATCCACTGGAGAAAGCTTAACAGAGAGGGTGTCTCTCCCTCCTGAGGGGCCAGGCCCTGAGCAAGAATCACATGGGGGTCCTGTTCTGGAACCTTTGCCCTTTGTCCTCCAGGAACCCACCACTTACTGCCCTCAGTCCTGATGGCCCTGAGAGCTGGCACTTCTCCAAGGAGGTTCACCAGCAGCTGTGGCACTTGGTCTCAAATGTGAACAGCAACCCCAACAAGGTGGAGCGGGTGAGGAGGGCCAGAGCCTGCCATTGTCCTGCCCCAGGCAGCTACCTGGCTTTTTGCCCTCTCTTGGGTCTCCCCTGCCTTCAGGCACCTCAGCCCACTCCGCATTTCCCTTGGGCACACACATGTTCTCTGCCTCCTTGGTTCGTCCCTCTTCCTACCCTGGCTGGATTCCAGTGCCTCAGCTGGAGTCAGGGCAGCCGTGGCCTCTGCACCTCTGTGGGCTCAGGGGTTTACGGCCTGGCCTTTTTGGTTCAGGATCCTGGGTATTTGGGGCTGGAGTCAGCTCGTAGGCAGGCAGGACAGTGTGTCCTGTCCTCATGGACTGCACATTGTCTCTCCAGCCTCTCTAGTGTATGTGGGAGACAGTCCTTTTCCCATTGTACTGGTATCCTGACTGGATCACTTGTCTCCTGAGGGCCTAGACTGGCCTGGCTTTCCCCTTTTGTGGTACACTTCAGCTGTGACTCACAGTTGGAACTATTCTTTTGGGGCAGGAGAATCTGGGTTTGGAAACTGCCTTGACAACTGGGCAAGTGTACAACTGGTTTGCCAACCACCGACGGCGCCAGAGCTTCCTTCTCCAACAAGGACAGCAAGCCCAGCAGGCAGTACCTGAGGCCGCCAGTGCAAAGGAGAGGGGTCTTGGGCCTCTGCCATCCTCAGGCTGCTGTCGCACTGGATCTGGGTTTGTGAGCAGCTCCCCAAGGTCTGGTGAGTGGAAAGGGCCCAGTCCTTCATGGTGGGGACTGATTTCTGGGGTGATTGGCTTGTCTCAGGATCCCCCAGGGGGACAGGGATGCTTCTGCGTGGCAGGTTACAAGCTGCCCAGAGGGGCATCACATGCTTGGCTTGTCAACAGTGAGTGGATTTGGGAGTGAACCAGACTCCAGGACCACAGTCACGAACTGTTGGTTCAAATCGATGCCAGACTACAGGTGACAGAAAAAAAATTAAGGGATAACCAGTGTCCCCTCTTCCCAGCCAGGGAGCTGCTCTCAGGCAGAAGCTGAAGAGTTGAAGCTTTATTAAGCTTTCTTTGATCTGCTTCTGGCCGACTGTGAGGAAAGTGGTCTTCCACAATCCCCAGAGGACATCACAGGACCATGGGGGTCAAGGACCACAGGCCTGGATTTTCCTGAGACCAGCATGACCTCAAAGCCACTGGTGGCCAGGTACTGTGGCTCTTGGGCCACATCTCATCTGTTCAGTTCCTTCCTTTCTTAGCTGGAGACTTTGGTGTTCATGGGCCCGGTGTGCCTGGCTAACCCTGTGGCCATGTCAGTAACTTAGGAGGTCCTAGGATTGGTGAAATCCCCACCAAGGAGCCTAGCATGCAAGAAATCTCACACTCTGACTTCCTTTGTTTAGGAGAATAAGCAGGGACGGGAAACACATGCAGACCAGGCTGCCACTTAGAGACCACCTAGAAAGCTGAGCCAGTTTGCAATCGGAGTCTCCTCAGTTCAGAGTTAGCAGTAGCCAGCATCATAAAGTCCCTACTGCACTCCAGCACCGTCTGAGTGCTCTGCACTTCACTCACCTGTCAGGAGGCCCATGTGAGGATGCCCCAACACTCAGCCTCAGGCTGGGCCCATCTGGCCATTGCTCTCATTTCTCTTCTTCCTTTTCCATGTACTATTCTGACATCAGGCCCTCATGTTACCACCTGGTTCTGGACACCATCCAGCTGTGTGACTGCAGGCAGGTTCCCTTGGAAGGGACATGATGACAGCACAGTGGTGCAGCCATTTGAGGGAAGCCTGTGAGCACATCTGATTCACAGAACATGTATGGAACATCTAGTCATGAAGTCATTGTCAGCTTGTCTCCTCTTGCCTAACATTACCTCTTGTCATTTACTCAGTCTTCAGCACTTTATTCAAGATCACTGTAGGTCCCCAGGTGGTATATTTTAGGGCTTCGAGTTGTCTCTCAAGTCCAGGTCTGCTGTCCCTCAGCTACAGGGCTCAGCAGGTACAAGCAGTGTTAGTGGCATGCTGGGAGCCACTTCCTTCTGTGGCAGGTTAGCTGGGTCCTGCAGGCCTCTTTGCTGGTCCAGGGGAGCTTCTGCTTGCTCAGAGCAGGGCTCCACTGTGTCTCCCAGGTATCTTCAAGGAAGTGAGATGTGCCAGGAGGGGACTGGCCATGATCCTGCTGCCCTGGCTCCTGTCTACCCTGCTGCTAGCCTCTGCCCTCCAGCTGCTGGTAACAATATGCCGGACCCTGTGTTGGCAGCCCCTGAGTTATGGGTGATGTCCCTTTCGCTGGAATCCTCTAAAGGAGTTTGCTTTCAGACTAGGCCACTGGTCCATGATCATGGTCTGGACTCCAGGATGCAGCCTACAGATGCTGCTGTAGCTATGCCTACAGCCACCCTCAGTGACCAGCACCCTGCAGGTAGGTCTGATGCACAGATAAGAGACAGTATCAGATGCCATGGTTGGGTCTCATGTGAGGGTGCAAGCTGGGGTAAGCTGGGGATTCTGTCTAAATTTGTGGTATTTGATAAGACAGGATAGAGACTTCCTATAAACATCCCGGATTATTCTCACATCTTGTACTTTGAAAAAAGCTAGAAAAGACATGAGCCTGGAAAGACAGCAAGGGATGAATTACAATGGGAGAAAACAACTGGTTCCCTGTGCCCCTCTGCGTTCACCCCCCACTCTGGGAGCACTTGTTCCATGAGGAGGTCTAAATTCTGTGCCCTTGGCCCAGGGTGAAAAGTTTTTCTTTCTTTCTTAGTCATTGTTAGAACTGTGGTTGTTGGTGCTTTTAAAGCATGTTAGACACACATTAGCCTGATGCTGTAGGATCTCTTACAAGGCACAGTGGCTTCACCTGCATTTTCTGGTCCCCTTGGGTACACACATCTTTTCTCTACAGCTTTTTTTCCAGGAATCTCTCCTCACTTGTATTTTTCTTGCCCCATCTACTTCCATCCCTCTGCAGTCCCTCACTGGGCCTGTGCTTCCTAGATGGCAGTCATGTTCTTCTGTTCTCATAGAGAATATTTTCAAGAGAAATAATTTTGAGTCTTTGGCATGTTCCAAAATGCCTTCAATCTGCCCTCACATTTGATTACCATTTTGGCATTATAAAATGCTTTTCCTTCAGAAATTTTAGGTGCCGTCATGCTTTGCAGCATTCAGCACTGTTTCAGGTGCTGCTTCTTTCCAGTTAACCTCTTTCTGAGAGCTTTTAGATTGTTTCTTATCTTGGTGTTCAGGAACTCCTAGCTAAGGGTCTTTGAAGTCTATCTCACTGTTACCTTGTGGTGTGAACAACAGGGTCTTGTTTAAGCTCTGGGCTGTCTTCGCAGTACTCCTTGTCGGATGCCATGTGGCCCTGGGCCTGCCCTTGCTTCCTCACTCTGGAACTGTGGATGTTGAGGGCGTGGCCTTTCCCTTCTCTTCCTCTTGGAGATAGAAGATGTGATCCACTTCTGTGTTCTGTGAGCTCTGAGCTGCCCATGTTGGCACTGGGGTATTATTGCCTCTGTCACGTGTCCCTTAAGTTTCACGTGAATAAAGAGGCAGTAGCCACAGAGGAAGCCACAGGAGGGTGGTCAGCATTCCTCTCACCCCAGGCCTGTGCTTCTGCATCAGAGGTCATGCCACTGCACAGATGAGGGGCCAAACAGAATCCACATCTCTTGCACATGTATCAGAGCTGACCGAAGTCACAGTAGCTTAGCTGGCTTTGTTTTGTGGTGCTGGGGTTTGAGCATAGGTCCTTTGCACTGAGATAATCTCCCACTCTTTCCACTTGTTTGGGATAAGGTCTTGATAAGTTGTCCAGCCTGGGCTTCAATTTGTAATCTTTCTTCCTCAGCCTCTCCCAGTAACTAGTATTACAGGTTTGTACCAAGTAGCTTTTTAAAAGTTTTTTATTTTATTTTATTTTTTATGCTACCAAGGATTGAACTCAGGACCCTGTGCTTGTCAGGCAAGTGCTTATTCTACTGAGCTATCTCCCCAGCCCTCAAGTAGCTTATCTTTAAGAGTGAAAGATCTTCTGAGATATTTTAGGAGAAAGAAAGCCAAAGGCAGGGGGAGGCAGCCAAAGCTGACTCCTTAGGGAATTTTGGTGACCCCTGTGATAAGAGGTGAAAACAGATACTGCAGCAGGCTAGTGGCTGCCCCAGCATGAAGAGTGCACTGCAGCAGAGTGGCACAGCTTGGCTGCCAGCAAGTGGTAGCTTGCACGCAGAAGATCCTGACTCAGCCTCTGGATAGCAAGGCCAAGGTGGCAAAGTGCAGCTTGAGTTTAGCAGAAGTGAATCTCACTGGTTCTGAGAGCTGATAAGCCTGAAGATTAAGGCTGGGAAAATTGCCTGCCTCCTTGAGGCTGACGGGGTGCCACCATGGTTCCTTCCTTTACCAGTGGGCTGTGTGATGTCTTTACCTGCAGGATTAAATGATGTGCATGGTGGTCCCAAGAGCATGTACCTGGAGGAGGGTCTATGCTCAGGTGGTGAGCAAATAGAGGCTGGAAGCACCCTGGTGACCCAGCCCTGGATGCATGCTCCAGAGTTCGTTGTCCCTCACAGGTAAGCCTGAGGGACAGAGACTTGCATGACACATTCTTTGGGCCAGCAGATGGGGCAGAACTCGTTGCTGGTGTAACCTCAGACTGCAGTCAAGTCTCTCCGTGATGGGTTCCTAAAAATGATACCAGCCCTGGCCTGCACCTTCCAGTACTGGAGCAGTGTCTCCCTGGAACTGAGACTCCTGTCCTTTCTTGCATGGGGCTCGGTCCTAGCCTGAGATCCTGAGCCCAAGCAGCCTCTTCCTGGTGATTTTTCTGCCAACAGAGGCAGGGAGTTTCTGAGCAGTATAAGGGTCCTGATTTTGTATTCCAATTTGTAGTTGTAAAGGGACCTTGGGAGTATCTGCAGCAGCCTAGGGGAACATTTACCTATGATGACGAAACTGTGGACTCTCAGAGATGCAGAGGAGATGACCAGTGTCTCTGGGGAGCTGCAGAGACAGGGTGAACAATGTGATGGGTGGTTTGGGGACCTCTGAGGAGAGGAGGCCAAGGACCCCATGCTATGGAAATGTGTCAGGAGCCCTCAGAGACAGAGCAGGATGGGATGACAAGTGGTCTGGCATCTCACGGAAAGGGGATCCCCATGCCATCCCTGTTATAGTGTGTACCTACTTTGTTCACATTAGGGTTCACTAGAACCACACTCAGGGAGAAGGTCTTTGTAATCTTTGGCCTGAGGGCAGATCAGCTAGGGTAGGTATGCTATGTGAGGTAGGTCCATGAGGAAGGGTACAGAGCCCCACATGGGGTACCAGGCTTGCTGCCCCAGTTGGATTGGGAGAAGGAGACATGGAGATACTGGTTTTCCTCTCCCATGGCTGGGAGCTTTAGAGGGCAATACTAGGATGGCCCTCGTGGCTTTGTGTCCCCTGGTGGATTGTTGGCTGCTGCACATGCCTATCTCCTCTCACCCACTCCACGTCCTGCCTGGCCTTGCCTCACCTGCGGACTCTCAGTCCTTGACACAGCGTTGTTGGGTGTGATTAGCACCCAGTGACCTCTGCATGTTTATTGACAAATTACTCAGTGTGATTGCACCCCTACAATGAGGTCTCAGCCTTGTTGAGATGGTGAGTGCTGCCCTTTTCTTCCCACCCTTACCCACCAGGATCAGTCTGTATGTTGTAGTTGTGAAGAAACTGTGCTCAGGGTTGTTTCGTCTTTTGGTTTGGCTTCTCTCTCCCCACCTACTTTGAGATTCACTCGTGTTGTTGGGTGAATCAGCAGTTCATCACTTTCATTGCTCAGCTCCAGCTTATGGTATGGATGAAGGAGTTTGCCTATCCCATGTCCTGCGGTGGCATTTGGTGCAGATGGTGTGAGATGTTTATGGAGAAGGCTGCCGAGAGCTCCTGCATGTGTGTGGTCTGCACGCATGTCTGTTTTGTCTGGGATGTGCTGGGTCATGCAGTAAGTTGTGTTGACATGGCCCTAGTTGGCTGTGCCTGTCTCAGTTCCCCCTGTCCCTCCTGCTCCCCCTAACTTGATTTGCTGCCTTGAGTCTCCTTCAAGCCGTTTTTTCACGTCTGTGCTCCTTGGGTGCATCTCAGAGCTTGCTCTAATGTCATCTCTTCCTAACTCTTTGTGACCCTAGGAACTGTGCTTGCTGTGGAACACATCCCCTCCTAGGTCTCCCTCTTGGAGGAGGGTGGGAGATCCTGGTGGGTACCCAGCACCTAGACCAGATCCTGATGTGTAGAGGTGTGACTGGGGATCTTGTTTCTGAGTGCCCCTCAAGCCAGAGTCTAGACATTCACTGCCTTTTTTCCAGTGCCCCAGAGCAGGTGTTTGCTCTGCCTGCCTGCCCAGACCTTGTGTCCATGGAGGAGTTGAGCCAGTCTTTGTCCTCCCACCAGGTGAGGCTTCCTGCTGCTGCTGCTGCGTTGCCACCTTCCCCTCCCTTTCTCTTTCCTTCTTCCCTCTTCTTTCTTCTGTACTGCAGTTTAAACCCATGGGCCTCACACTGAGCTATATCTCTAGCCCTTTTATTTTACTTTTTAAATTTTGAGACAGAATCCTGCTATGCATCACCACACCTGGCTATATTTTTCTTACTTTCCCATGGCTCACTCATGCTGGGGAGGTTTCAGCTCCCCATGCTGTTGATGTGAACAAACCAGGCAATGAATAGGGGTAGAGGAGACTCCCGGCTGGACATTAGAGACTAAGGAGTTTGCTATTAAAATACATTAAGTTGTGAAGAAAAGAAAGAAAGAAAGAAAGAAAGAAAGAAAGAAAGAAAGAAAGAAAAGCAAAAGAAAGAAAAAAACTCACCACAAGAATAGAATGTGAGGGGCTCGTCAGGATGGCTCAGTGATCTAAAGCTCCTGCTTAGGAAAGCTTAGGCGGCTGCAGGGCCCGTGGTTCAATCCCTGACACCACATGCTGCGCCAGCCCTGCCCTCAGGACAGGCTGAGCCGGCCCTAAAAATAAATAAACAAAAGTTCTGAAACAAGAAAAAAATAAAATACTTCTTAAAAAAAAAGAATAGAATATGAAAAGCTGTTAAAAAAGCAGGTCACCTACCATGGAAAGCCCATCAGAATCACAGCAGATTTCTCAACACAAAATATCAAATCAAGAAGGTTTGGAGTGAAATTTTTCAGGTCCTGAAAGAAAATATCTTTCAATCCAGACTGATGTATCCTGAGAAACTATCTGTTAAACTCAGTGGCAAGATAAGATCCTTCCATTGCAAAGAAGAACTCAAGAAATTCATGACCACCAAACCAACTCTACAAAGAGTATTGATAGATATTCTAGAAAGAGAAAGAAACAATCACAGCTTCAAAAGGACAAGAGAAAGGAACCACCATAGAAAAGAAGTAATAGAAATGAGGGAAAAGTACAGAACTCTAGCAGGAAAATAATGTGACAAAGATAAGCCAATACATACCAGTTATAACCATCAGTGTAAGTGGCCTCAGCTCACCAATCAGAAGAAACAAACCACAAGAGTGGATTAAGAAACAAAATCCACCAGTACACTGTGTGTAAGAAACATGTAAAAATTAATGTTTATTGAAAGTGTTAATGTTTAATTTTTTGATCAATCTTACATACCTATGTCTATTAATCTAAACATTTGATGGTAAAAATATACAACCATAGTTAAATTTTTGTTCTTGTTTTGAAATTCTGTACTATATGTACTCCAGCTTGTTACTCTCGTACTCTTTATTTAAAATAAAAAATTAAATATTCAAAAAGAAAACATTTAACTGAAAATAAAATTCATAGACTGAAAGGATGGAAAAACAATACTCCATACAAGAGTAACCCAGGAAAAAAGCAGGGATAACTATTCTTTTTTTTTTTTTTTTTTTGGTCTTTTTGAGACAGGGTCTTGTTGTGCAGTTCAGGCTGACCTTGAGCTCACTTTTGTAGCCCAGGCTGGTCTCGAACTCACCCATCCTCCTGCCTCAGCCTCCCAAGTGCTGGGATTACAGGCGTGAACCACCATGCCTGCCTGGGATAACTACTCTTATTGCTGACAATATCAACTTAAAAAAAAAAATGACTCAGAGATAAAGGTCGCTATATACTTTTTAAAAAAAAATATATACTTGATAGGGGAAAACTTCAAAAGGAGATAGTAGCTACAAATATATATGCATCCAATGTAGAAGCATTGCCCACAGAAGAAAAAGTTTTAGCAGACATGAAAAAAATCAAATGAGAAACTACTACTATAGCAGACCAGCAGGCAGGGCCAGGCCTCACGCTCCAAGAAACGCAGACTGCTCATAGGTTGGACTAGCAGGTGGAGCCAAACCACTGGCCCCTGGAATGCAGACTTCTTGCCACAAGGACCACTGGGCCAGGCCACAAGCTCTGGCTTCTGGAACCCAGAATCTTCAAGTTGTGGAACAGTGGCCAGCACCAGGCTAAGGGCTTGACTAGAGGAATCCGGGGCCAGAGGCACAGAGGCTTCAGAAGAGAACTCGGGTGAACTGTCATGACGATTCAGAAGAGAACTCGGGTGAACTGTCATGACATTTGTGGGAGGTGCCCAGACAGAACTCAGGGAAACTATTTTACATACAAATTCCCAACTTATGATCTGTTTTGTCATATAGCTATAGTGTTTGCTCCTGTTGTCTAAAGGACAGAACCATTAGGTATAAAAGTTTGTAATTTATAAGTCTCAGTTGCTAATATTAGTATTGCTAATTGTACTACTGTAACTAGGATACCATATCAGTCTTAAGGATTTTAGGAAAGCCAATACCTTGAACAGTAGTATGAGAAAAAAATAAAATAAAACAGCGTAGTAATCAAATAAGGAAGTTGTCTGTGTTTAAGAAGGACTTGACATCCAATGAATAACTGTCAGTATGGAAAGGATGGCAAACATACCAAGATATCTTACTGGAAGCTTCTAGGCTTAATACACAGGGGCTGAGCAGATTGTTTATTTAGCCTCTTAGCAGAAACCAAGTAATTTCAGTTTAAAAAAATTTTTTCCCCCCAAGCTTCTAATTTCTAGGAGGTGAGAACTCTGGGGAGGGGCAGGTAAGATGAAGTCCTCAGGCTCTCAGTACCTCCTCCTTGCTTCCCTGTTCACTGCAATGTTCTTCCCATGACCTGGTCATAGTAGTTGTCACTACCAAGTCTACTCCTGTTATGCTTTGTATCTAGGTGCACCCCCCCCACCAGCCTCATGCAGTCACAGCATGGGTGGCTTCTGGATTTTGTGATTGATTATTGTGGGTGTGGGTGCTGTATCTGCCCTGGGGCAGGTTATTTGCATTACAGTTTAAGGAATGGAGGGAGGCTGGCTAGCTACCTAAGCTGCTGCCCCTTTCCTTTGCTCTCTTGCTCTTTGGCCTTTGATGCTGCCGTGAACTGCTGCTTTCTGCCTTGGAGCTAGCTGAGTATGGACTAAAATCTCCAGTGACTGTGAGCTAAATAAACCCTTCCTTCCTTCATTTGGGTCTTTATTGTATTTTATTTTATTTTTGTCTTTTTGAGCCAGGGTCTTGCTATGCAGTTCAGGCTGGCCTTGAGCTCACTTTGTAGCCCAGGCTGGTCTTGAACTCACACCGATCCTTCTGTCTCAGCCTCTCATGTGCTGGGATTACAGACGTGAGCCACCACACCCAGCATGAGTCTTTATTACCAGCAGTCAGAGAAGAGTAACTGAGACAGTTCCTATCCTGGCCTCTATGTAATTTTAATTAATACTGAGTCAAATAAAAAATATGGGGTCAGCCAGATAGCTCAGTGGACTAAAGCACCTGCTTAAGCAGAGTGCTGCAGCCAGGGGTTGATTTTTGATGTGCTGTGTTGGCCCCTACCGTGGGGTGTGCTGAGATGGTGATGGACACTGGGCACGTGGCACATGCCTGTAATTCTAGCATTTGGGAAGCTGAAAACAGGAGAATCCCTATGAGTCCAAACTATGTAGTGAGACTCTGTAGAATCTGTACTAAATAATGAACAAACAAACAAAAAATAAAACAAAATATAGGCTCCAACCCCAGTGCTGCCAGGAACTTCCAGCCCCATTTGGAGCTGCTGCCTCTAGGCTGTTACTCAAACAGTAGACTACTCCGGTTTACTTCCGTTGCTATAAATCATATTATCCATTTATCATGGCCAGAAATGACCACCATTCATTGATGACTCACATATATTCTTAAAACTCTGTCTGCACTAAGTGTGTAGCTAACCAAGGTCAGGGACATTTATCCGTTCTGCTCATTCCTGTAGCTTCAAAGTTTGCTGGTGCATAATAGTCATGAAATACATTATTATCCAGGAAGCAATTGAGAATATTGAGTTTGACTGGTTTTTCAAAGGTCACAATTGATTTTATTTAACTAATACTCTTAAACGGCTATTAATGCCAGTGATAGTGCTATATTTTCTCTGGTTCCTACATTTCACAAAGTACTACATTAAAATGTAGCCTTTCCATACTTATTGGAGCCACACAGGTGGGCTGTTAAATGCCTGGAAACCCAGATTCCAGCCAGAGAAAGGAGAAACTTCTTAGTAAAGGATGGGCTGTTAAGGAGTTCATAGATGAGCAGGAACTGAGACCTCAGAACTAATAACAGGCCTACTATGATGATCCCATTGTGCACCCCCCAAACATCATATGCTCTTACCAGTCTTAGAATGGCATTCAGAGGCAAAGGAAACTAACTTAAGGCTTTATAAGTTCAGGCCTTTGTGAAGTTGGTAGTAGAAAAGGAAGAAAGAACAAGCACTGGTGTTTGGGCTTGGGAAAGATTTGCTAGGGGGCCAGTGAGATGGCTTAGCAGTCTAAAGCACCTGCTTAGGCAAATTTAGGCAACTGCAGGTACCATGGTTCACTCCCTGGCACCACATGCTGTGCCAGTTCTGTCCCCAGGGCAGGCTAAGCCGGCTATAATAAAAAAAAAAAAAAGAAAAAAAAGATTTGCTAGAATCTTTCAGGCTGAGGTAGAAGAGTTATGACTATTCTAGTTCTGTACTTTATACATAGAGATTCTTTATGTAGGGAAACATTTAGGTAAGAAAACGAAACAATTCTTCAGCTTTGGGAAATTTTCTGATCCTCAGGTATTACCTTTGCAAAAGTAATGCTATCGTTTAAAAAATAACTTAAGAAATCAAAGTGGAAAATAAGAGATAGATAATAGGAAAGTGGGAGATAAGAAAATTTCTGTAAATGAGAACGGTATTAAGAGAGAAAGGTAAAAGAAGGGAGGAAAAGGAGAAATTAAAAAAAATTAAAATGGGATAGGTACTTATCCCAACTCCCCATGATGAATGTAATCACTTAATGCTGAAAACACGTACTAATAAAAATAAAGTATGCTTTCAGTAGAAGTAGTGGGAATTTTAATTTAAGGAAGAAAAACCAAAAATACTAGAACAAATAAAAAGAAAGAAACAAAGCAATATAAGATAGTACAAATGGTACAGAATTTCATAATAAAAGTGGAGTGCAAACAATGGTTGCTATATTACATATTATTATCATCCAGTTTGTTGCTCAGATTACCAGATATAGATATGCACGTCTGATCAATACATGAAGCATTTACTCTTCCTTTCAATAAACCTTATTTGCCCTTGTCCATTTTACTTTTTATTTTAAATTTATACTAAACAGACTATAGTAGGGCTGGCGGTATAGCTCAGTGGATTAAGTGCTTGCTTAGGGAAGCACAGGAGCCAGGGTTTGGTTCCTGGCCCCACCTGTGTCGCCAGTGCTCTGAGCCAGCGATGGAGTCTGGACGTGGAGGCGCGCACCTGTAATCCCAGCACTTGTGAGGTACAAGCAGGAGAACTGCTATGAGTCAGTAGTGAGCCCCTGTACAAAAAAAAAAAAAAAAAAAAAAAAAAAAAAAAAAAAAGACTATAGTAATGATAAATGAGCCATTAGAGACAGTACACATTTAAAAGAACAAGATGAAAGATACTCAGCTGTAGCCGGGTGTGGTGGCTACAGTTGAGTAGCCTGTAATCCTGGCACTTGGGAGGCTGAGGCAAGGAGGATCACTGTGAGTTTGAGACCAGCCTGGGATACAAAAGGGAGCTCAAGGCCAGCCTGAACTGCATGAGTAGACCCTGTCTCAAAAAGACAAAAAAAAAAAAAAAAGATACTCAACCGTGGTTGTTATACTGCACGTTGCTGTCCTCAGTATAGTTGCTCAGATTACAAATATTAGCATTGAGAGTTGGGCAAAGTAATAATTTAAACATTAACTGCTTCTTTCACCATGCCCAGTCTCAAGCATGAGGAATTTTTAGTACAGTGGAAATACTTTCCATGACACCAGCAAGGTAGGTACCTAACATTGTACATTCACCCAAAGCAATAGTTTGAGCAACAACAGTGACTCCAAGGCAGACTATGGATGTTGGCTGGTAAAGATGTGTTCTTGCAGGTCCACCAATTGTGTGAAATGTGTCACTCTGAGAGGGGATGTTATCAACGAAGCAGGTTATGCACTTAAGGAAGGGGTAGAGTTGGCGAATCTGTGGTAAATCTCTAATATAATATATTCCACATAGCTGGATGTGGTGGCACACGCCTGTAATCCCAGCACTCGGGAGGCTGAGGCAGGAGGATCGGTGAGTTTGAGACCAGCCTGGGCTACAAAAGTGAGCTCAAGGCCAGCCTGAATTGCATAGTGAGACCCTGTCTCAAAAAGACAAAACAAAAACAAAAACAAAAAACAACAACAACAACCAAAAAAAAAAATATATATATATATATATATATTCCACATTCTCAAACATACTGCAAATATAAATCAATGCTAAAATAAGAGTCCAGCTGGGCTGAGGGTGGAAGAGTTGCCAGCATATGGCAAAATCCAGACATCCTTGGAATCACAAATGATTTTTCTTCAAATGAGAGATACAAAATAACAGGCAAACAGACTAAATATTTACTCTGAATGATACATGAGTAAAATAACAACTCATAATGATAGTACATGGTGTTATGCACTGAATGACAGCATATGCCCTGCATATTAAAATTTGTGAAAACAGCAATAGTAGAAAACATGATCCTTAGCATTACGATACAGAATGTTACACATATATTAAACAATAAAAGAAAAATGAATTATCTAAATAGTCAACTTAGAAAAGGCAAAATAGTAAGAGACTAACTACAAAGAAAGTGTTATAAGAAAATGCAATAAAATTAAAAACTAAGAAGGGAGAGGATTCACACTGCCCCTGTTCTGGGCTATCTGGCATCACCTTTGGGATCCTGGGCTTAATACCTTGGAGACCATGTGGGTGGAAGCTGTTCTAGGAAATCTACATTTGAACATGGTCCCAACTCCACCATTTCTTACGGCCTGAAACTTGTTGAGACAACACAACATGCTCCTGTTCCCTGAGTCTCTTCAGGAGTAACGGAAACCAAGCTGTTTCTGGAGTTTTGGGTTCTCTTTGGTGCATTCTCGAGGAAGGGACGTCATTTCCTGACCCTCTTGGTACCCTGCTTCTCCCATGTGATGTCAAACTGCTGAACGTCCACTCCCCACCTGCCGTTTGCAGAACTGGACACACTAATCCAAGGTACCCTGTGGTATCACCTGCCTGCAGGTCCAGTACAGCCAGCTCCCGGGGGCATAGTGTTAGGTTTCTGTACAGTTGTCCTCTGAATGCCTCAGGTAAGTCCAGAGGTGGATGCAGCAGGAGGAGTAGCACGTGGCTCAGGGGTGTGGCCAGAGGACCAGGGCGGGGCTTGATCCACACGGATATTCGAGCCCTTCCCCCACCTTTCCTGAGTTGCACTATGACCCCGCCCCTCAGCGCTGGCTGACCCCTGCCCCACCTCCTCCACTCCCGTTGGATCTACCCACCCTTCCTTCATGACTCTTCTATTGCCATGGCTCCCCTCTATCTACCACTTCCGGAGGCTCTCCTGCTCTTATCCTTCCCACCCTCGTCCCACACTCATTCAAAAGCCCATCTTTCCTCCTCTCAGCCACTGCCATCTGGGCTATTATCTTATGAGGGCCACTGAGCTTGGGAATGTCAGACTCACGCCCACCCCCAGAGTCCTGTCCAAACTGCAAACAAAAGGGACACTGGAAGGTAGACTGTCCCTTTCTGCAAAGAGAGATCTTCTGCCTCCACATCCCAGCCATTGCTGCCTGACTTGTTGGGCCTGGTTCAGGAGGCTCTCATGTCCCCACCAATGAGGCAGATGAAGTCCTACTAACAGCTGAGGAGCCCAGGTACAAATCCAAGTGGCAGGTAAGTCCATTTCCTTTCTTATTGATACTGGTGCATCCTCACCCATTGTACAATACACTGGACAACTTTTCCAACCCTGATCACAATTATGGGGTTTGAAGGCCATCCCCAATGGCTGCCCTCGACTGGGTCCCTAACCTGTCTGTTCAGAAGTAAGCCTTTTTGCCACTCCTCTCTGGTTCCTCTTACTGGAATCCACCAGATCCTGTCTATGGAAACACATATTAAGGCCTTAAATAACTATAGCCACCCCATACAGCCCAGGTGAGCTGAGTCTTCTGTGGGTGTCCTGCTTCATTGCAAGGCAAGCTATCTTCACATTCTTTGGGCAGGAAGCCTTAACACTGAAAAATGATAACTTATTCAGTGGGCCCCAGATATGTGCAACAAGCTGCAGAAAGAAGGGTTTGCGGGAATAAATTGGGCTGAGTTGAGGTGTTTCATAGTAGAAAGGATACAGAATGGAATTATAGATAGAAAATGGGGATAATGATATTAGCAGCGTACAGGAATGAAGGTCAGAGAGAAGGGACATTTCAAGCAAAAAATGTCCAAAGCTGCTAGAGAGGAAAAAAAGAAAGTGTTCTTGATGGAGTCAGAGGAAGTTTCGGATGGAGGTGGTCATGGGTCTTCCCCTCTCAGTCTGAGGAAACCCATGTTACCTGCCAAGATGAGGAGAAAGCCTGTTAAACTTTTAATAAATGCTCGTGCAGATGTGTCTGTAGTTACCCAGCCAGTGGCCCCACCTGCAGTCTGGAAAGTACTCCATTCCTATGGCCATCCTCACCTCCTCCGTCCTAGCCATCATGCTAGGGACGGCAGCTATCAGTCCCTCCATGAGTCTCAGAGTCCCACTACAACATCACTTTGCAGGCCATATTGAAGAGTCAGCATCTGCCTAATGCCGCTTCCCTGTGGCCCACCCTACTCCCCTGAGTCTTCCCCTCCTAGGCCTACTGGCAGCTCTTATTCTCCTCTTCCTGGCAGCACCCTGCATGGTCTCCCTAATCAAAACCACTGTCCAAAAATTAACCACCAAAAATTTTGACCTTATGCTTCTGGCAGGATATTACCCCATCTCTAAGGCTGAACCTGACACTCCAGACAGCTGTGGTTGGCACATCGTGGATCATCAGAAGTGGTGCAGGGGAAGGGAGCCCACGGCTGGGTGCCTTAACACCAACCACAGCTGTGCTGTAACCTGGAGTATCTGTACCTGGCTGATTACGCATATATCTTTGTTTCAGCTTGCATCAAGGACACTATACTCTGTGCCCCAAACACCCTGGCCTAGCCAGGGACACTTGATAACTCCCCTCCCCGTTCCCACCTACCAGGAACACCCCAGCCCGCTAAGGGCACTTTATGACTCACCTTCCCTCATTCCCTTCTCTATAAAGACCCTGCCTCCCCAGCCATCGCTGCTGTTCAGATCCACTGAGAAGCCCGGCACATGCTAGTTGCTGTCAATAAACCACTTCTTTCATGCCAGCTAACAGGAGTGTGGTCTTGTGTGGGTTTGGGGGTGCCTCTTCCCTGACAGTTTTCCTGTCAGCCATGGAGTCACCACTTAGCAAAGTTCCCACAACCCTCACAGCTGCTCTGGATCAGCACCAGGTTTGGTGGTAGAGGTAACTTGGGAGGAAGGTGGGGGTGGTTCCAAAACTATAGCACAGTGAGGTAGCAGGTAGGGCAGCAGTTATGGCCCATGAGAAACTGGCTACTCTTCACTCATCTAGGCTCTGCTCAGGGCTGCACAGGTTAAAGCATGCAGAGCTGCCTACCCCTGTATACCACTGAAGGCCTAAAGGCGGGACTAGAACTTGAAGGACAACCGACAGGGGCAGAACCATCGCTCCTCCCTTCTCAGATTGTCCCAGAGGAGTAAGTGAGCTTTTGCTGACAAGCTTGCCCAGCCAGACAGCTCTGCTCTGTCTGCCCCCTTCAGTGCTTTACTTGTGGGACCTAGAGGCAATGAAGTTTGCCTGTAGAAACTCAGGGCCCCCTCCTGGCTTGTGGCCTTTTGACCTCAGCATTCAAACCCTTGCCCACATTTAACTCACAGCAGCTTTCCTAGGTCATGAAGTTACTTGCTGGCACAGCATGGGGTGCTGGGATTGAACCACAGTCCCTGCGGTTGCCTGAGCTTTCCTAAGAAGGTGCTTTAAACTAATAAACCATCTTGTCAGCCCTTGAAAAACCTAAAAGTGTGTTATTCCACATTTGAAGTACACAATGCTTGCATTTGTCCCAGGCACTCTGCACAAGGAAGCAACAGTTTTTCATCTCTTCCCCTC
>PVJA010040356.1:0-18414 GCA_004027025.1 Myocastor coypus | reverse complement strand
CTCACAGAGGGTGGGGATCAAATAAAGCCCAGAGTAGGACCTCAAGACTGAAATTCTTGGAGCCGGGAAGATAGCTAAGGGGCACAAGTACTTTCCTGGCAAGTGCAAGATCCTGAGTTCAATCCTCACTTCTGAACAACAACAACAAAAGACTGAAATTCTGCTGCAGAAGCAAGACTGACACCTGAATCCTGGTGGCATCAAAACCCTGGGGCCACCGAAGACGAGGGCCTGAGCTGAGAGTTGGCACTCGTGGCATGTCCCCTGGGCCTGGCCGCTGTGTCCCAGGGCATTGACAGGGATGTCCCTCCAGAAAGGACACGGCAGGCAAATGGCCAGGCCCGTGCTGCCCAGGGCCCCCGCCCCCTAGACCTTCTCAGGCACAGTGATGTAACAGAGTAAAAGCATCTCGGAAGTGCTGGCTGGAAACACACGCTCGACTTTGTGAACCTGGGCTTTTGCCAAATTTGATTGCTAGGACGATGTTTTCTTCCTGCACAGCTATCAACACCCCAGAGAGCTATTGTTTCTCAGAACATATTGTAAATAGTGTGGAGTTGTATAAAGCTCCATGCTAAATCCTATGTTAAGATACAGGAGTTCATTCATTCAAAAAAAAAAAAAAATGTAAGCACCTGCTGTGCATTAGACCGGGAAGCTACAGTAAACAGAGACCAAATCTCTTCCCTCATGGAGCTTACCCATTCATGGGGAGAATCAGATAGTATATAAGTTTGCAAACCATTTCGCCAAACCCGGTGGAGGTAAGTATGTAGGAGAACAATACCCCTAAAGGAAGCTGTTGGGGAAGGATCCGTGGGAGACCAGCGATGGGGCCTGAAGCAGTGGTGCCACCGTGGTGCCCGAGGAAGCTGAGCGCTGGGCCCCGGAGACTAGACGGTGCTGCCGCAGGAGGAGAACAGCAAGGCTCTTAGGAGCCAAACTGAGGGGTGGGAGGAGCCATGGTAGGGGAGGATGTTGAGGTTATGATGAAGCAGCTCAGAGAAGGGGATCATGGAGGTAGGGAGAGGAGGCGGAGGAGGAGGAGGAGGAACGTAAGTTAGAGCTGGGGGAGGAGTACAGTGTGCATGTTCAGCAGAAGAAGACGTCAGGGCGGCCTTGACATGGACAATTGCCATGAGGGAAGAGACAAGGCTGGGAACTCTACGCGTGTTACGGCTCATCTCTAGACGCTTCCTCCACCCCTCATCCAGTCACAGGCGGGGTGTTTTCAACGTTGGCTGCATCTACTGTGTGATTGGTTCAGGGTGCAATGTCAGGGTTAAGGGTGTGAATGCTGCTCACCGTTATGGTGAGTAGCCTGACTACAACGTAAAGGACAGAGAGAGGCTGTCGTTGCTCACTTGCTGGCTTCTGCTGGCTTCGGGCTGCCAAGAAGAGCTTCTCCTCCGCGATGCCCTCTGCTGTGCCACCCAGCCTTGGAGCTGGCTGCTGTGCACCGAAACTTCTACAGAGCGTGAGCTAAAGAAACCTTCCATTTCTTGACTTGTTGGTGTTGAGTATTTTGTCTCAGGAATGAGAGCAACAACGCAACTATAACAAAAATGAATATCGTAAGAGGCGGATTCAAATCCTATGTCTACTCGTCCATCTTCCCAGGAAAAACAGAGACGCAGTCTTCCTGTGTGAGATTGTGTGCTAACACAGGTGCTTGAATGATGAAGCTGAAGAAGGTCAGATCCCACCAATAAGAGAGGAGGATTCAGTTTCTAACTCCACAGAAGCAGGGAACACAAGCATCATGCCAGTTTCCCTTCTCTAAAGATGATTCTGTGAGCCGTGATTTTCCATCACAGTTTAAACAGATCTATTGCGCATTATCTTACTCCAAATATCACCTTCCCACTCCCCACCTCTATAGAAATATTAATTAGACCTTCATGTGTGTAGTTTAGAAACAAGGAGACTAAGAGCAGCTACATGTTGGAAGTGGGAATAGAACTCATGACCTCACACTTGCCAGGCAGGCCCTGTGTTGCTAGGCTCTCTCCCCTGTCCTGTCTGAGGTTTTCTAGTAATCATCTCTTGGAAGAGGAGCCGTGACAGGGGTCTCTACTTGTGTCCATTCTCTTGATAAATATGACTCATTTCTAAATTATTGCCAAGCATTCTCTTTAAGTGTTAACTATGATAAAATAAACAATAAATTTTACCATCTTCCTCATTTTTAAATATCTAGCTCGACGGTGTTAAGTACAGTCACATGCAACCAATCTCCACCGGTCTTTTCATCTCACAAAACTGAATTTCTATGTCCATTAAACAACTTTCCAGCTCTTCTCCTCCAACCCTAGAAAACACTGCTCTACTTTTTATCTCCAAGAATTCGACTATTCAATATTTCATATAAGAGGAATCATATAGTATTTGTCTTTTTGTGACTGGCTTTAAAATCATATCTGCACGATGCATTCATGGTGCAGCAATTGTCGGAATTTCTTTTATTGGTGAAGTTGAGCGGTCTTCCATGGTCTATACTCAAAGGTAGAACTTGGGATTACATGGCAATTTCATTTTTGAATTTTTGAGGAACTGAATGTTGATCACTACCGCTGCCGTAATGTTTGTAGCATTCCACCAACAGGTCACGAGTACCCAGTGTCTGCACATCTACCTCGACAATTATTTCCTTTTGTTTTGTTCCTGGCAGTGGAGACTGAGGCCAGGGCCTCCCACGCCAGTGGTAGGCAAGCATGCTGCTGATGAGCTACATTCCCAGCCCACTGGGCTTCTGTTCCTGTTTTCTTTTATTCTTTTTTTGAATCCTCCTGTCTCAATTACTTTTCTCTCATTGCTGGGACAAATACCCAACACTCAAATGAAGGAAAGAAACAAGAGTTTATTTAGCTCACAGTTAATGGAGGTTTCAGTCTATGCTCAGCTGGCTCCAAAGCAGAGTGGTACAGGGCAGAGAGTAACCTTTCACAGAAGAGGCAAAGAACAAGAGAGACGAGGGAGGGGCCTCAGGTCACCAGCCTCTCTTCCCTCCTTACATTGTAATCCACACCCATAATAATCAATCACAAACTCCAGGAGCTGCCCCATGACTGCACGAGGCTTTGAGAGACACGTAGACACAAACCACAACACCTTTGAATGGCTGTGAAGTTGTATTTCATTTTGATTTGATTTGCATTTTCCTAACAGCCAAACAGTGACCATCTTTTAAATGTGCCCATTGGCCATTTGTTTACAGCCTTTGAAGAAATGTCTATCCACGTCCTTATCTGTTTCCTAACCGTGTGTGTGAGATTGGTCAGCAGAACATGTTCAACAGCCATTGAACTGGGATAGGAAGTACAGAGACACAGGACAGGCTGGGCTAAGCCTTCAGCTGTTCATACTACTTCCAGCTGACCAACTTTATCACCTGCTCTCTGCTATGAACAGGTTGCATGCTCAGAATGACTAAGGATGCTGGGATGAAAACTTCTGAACATCCAGGAGATCTCTGGTGAGAGTGAGACCTAGCTTCAGGGTCCCATATCTCGCTAAACTGAGATCAAATAAGAATTATTAATATAACACAAACAAAACAAAAGAACAACAATACATCCTTTGTCCCTTTTCTTTGGTACTTTTAGGGAAGGGTCTACAGGGTGTTCAGGGTCTCACTACTAGATCGGACTCATAGGTCCCGCCTGTTTACAACCTCCCAAGAGCTAGGATTACAGGTGTGCATCACCACGCCCAGTCTCAACTGCCCTCTCAGTGCACCTGGGGTGGAGGAGTGGACCCAGCCCGGCAGGCCTGGGTGGAACTGATGGCCTCTGTGCCTGCTTGCAGGCACTCTTATCTGCTGAGCTATTTGGCCAGCCCTATCCTTGGCCTTTTGCAATCCAACCTGAAGCAACTACTCAAGGACACAGCAATTGTGACCATCTCTGCTCTGATGTCCACTGCTGCACCAGACCCAGGCTGAGTGTGCTGCATGTTCAGATCTGTCTCTGAGCACTTGCCATGCCTGGCCCCTCCGTGCCTGGAATCAATCTATTTTCAGATCCCTCTGGGAAGAAATAACCAGCCGTCCAAAGTCATCTGATTGGCTAGACATCCTAAGTGTCTGAAAGTGAGCAGAAAATGTACATGTTACTTTCATTCTTTTTTAAAAAAATTTTCCAGCCATGCCAGAGAATAATGAAGCTTATGGCTAAGAATCTTAAGCAGCAGTTCCAGTCATGCCGGGTGGCTTGGAGAGATTAACTCACCCCCTTGGAGCGCTAAGCAACCAACCAGAAGGCTCTCCAAAGCCAAGCAATTTTATAATTAAGTGATAATTGTTTTTTGGAGGATTTCTCCCCTCTTGGGTAGCCTAGAGAAAGATAAACAGTTACAAAAATCAATAAGCATCAAGGTCATAGGCTGAATTATTTACTGATTCTCTGCTATTTATCAAACTTTCCTCTCTACAAGAAGAAAATTGTATCTACTTCACAGGAGATTTAGAACGCACCTGGTTTAGTTTCATGGCTATCGTTGAAATCTTTACCTTATTACAGGTCTAGCAGTATTGCTGCTTCCCTAAATGAGCCTGAAGAGGGGAGGGTGTGATGTTAGGCTCCTCCACACAGTGAGCAAGAGCAGGGGAAGCCAGGATGAGGCGCCACACTGCACTGCAAGTATCGCTGGGGGTGGGCCACCACAGAGGTGGGCCCTGTGTACGCAGTGCTGCAGTCTGCCATCACCAGAGCTCCAAGGCATCCTCCTGATAGAGCGCCAGACCTTTCCTGACTTGCCCTCTGCCCCTCCGCCGTAGCTGCTTCACTCTGTTGGTCAAATAATATCTGCTTTCTCCCAGTCTATAGCTTCTCTGAAAGAAATCTTCTGGGACCTTCTTCCTCTCCAAGGAGTACCTAAGTTGACTTATCTTCCTCCACGTTCTGAGCCCTGCACAGCTATTTTTTTCCGGGCCTCCCCATTCTCACACTCCGTCTTCTTCCCTCAGCTTTTGTCATACTTCTGTGAGTTCCTTTTTTTTTTTTTTTTTCTGTCTTTTTGAAACAGAGTCTCGTTATGGACTTCAGGCTGACCTTGAGCTCACTTTTGTAGCCCAGGCTGGTCTCAAACTTGCACAATCCTCCTGCCTCCGCCTCCCAAGTGCTGGGATTACAGGCGTGCGCCACCCCGCCCAGCTGAGCTCCTTAAATGCGCTGTGCTCTTTCCTCTCAGGTTCAGCTCAGCTGTTGGTCTTGCTGACAGAGTCTCCCTTTACTCCCAGGGCAAGCCTGCCCTTCTAGGTTCTACAATTCCATATGGTCTAGGCCTACACTATTGCTACTCATTGGCCTTCCCAGAGCTCTGTCCACAACCCTGGTTGTATGGAGGTCCTGAGTCATGTGAGGTGCAGGAGACTGCTGATTGGGCACCTGCTCCATCTCGGCTGAAAGCTCAATGCATGCCTGTATAAGATGGCCAATGAGTATTTGTACATTGAAGAAGAAGGAATCTCATAAGTTACCTTGTACCACTGAGAAAAACAAAGGGCTGCAGCAAGTTGCTTCCCACTACAATGGTGCTTAAAATTAAAACCAAGGGGCTGCAGAGATAGCTCAGTGGCTTGTGTGCATGCATGCCTGGCAAGTGCAAGGTCCTGAGTTCGACCCTTGGTACAAAAAAGAAAAAAAAAGTTAAAACCAAGCCTGTTTAGAGAGTGTCTTCATTCAGACTAAACTTCACCATGACAGGAGAGTTGTGACTGTTTCGCAGTGGTTCTCAACCTTTCTGATGCTGTGACCCTGCAATACAGTTCCTCATGTTGCGGTGACCCCTAACCAAAAAATAATTTTGGTGGCTACTTCAAGACTGTAATTCCAAATAAATAACATTTGCTGATGGCTTTAGGCAACTCCTGTGTTTTGGTTGTTCGACCCCTACCAGGATCGCCACCCACAGGTTGAGAACTGCTGGTTTAAGGAAAGTAAAATGTAGTTTTTAACAAACTGGTAGTAAAAGCTTGATATATTGGGATGTAGTTACCTATATAAATGGGTAACACAATTCCTTTATACAAGACTGTCCACTTCCATGAATTTTCCTGTTGAATTAATTTGGATATATCTACACATGCTTTTATATGCCTGTTCTGTAAATCAACAAGACACTTGCATCAGAAATATCCATGTTTTGAGAGGCCACTATTTCATTCAGGCTGTTAGTACATTGGTTAGTAGACAAAAGAATAAAAATATTTCTGGACAGACAGACACGCCTAGGCTAGGTACACCTCAACCCCACCCACTCTGAATTGAGTCAGAAGCACCTGTACCTCAGAACAAACTGATTAGCTTTTATTTAACGACCGTGACTGCCGGGTTTCCTTTTTTTCCTCTAGCAAATGAGGCTGATATAGGCAACTCACATCTGCATGTCTAAATGCTGCCAGATGTTTGTATGTACGGTTGTTTGATATTATGAGGAGAAAACGTCTTGCCTTTCCATTTGGAGTTTGGGGTACTTTGTAGGTCCTGCCATTCAGGAGCTGTTGCCTTTCCCTGGGGGCTTGGGTGCTGGTTACAGCTCTGGACTGGGGACCAGACATTCGGTCTTGTGCTGATCCGGGGCCATGAGGGCCTTGGAAACAGGTTTTGATCTTCATTAAGGATGCGGATCCCAAGGCTGCACGCATGGCCCCACTTCCTTTCTTTCTCTCTCTCTCACTGGCAGCTATTAATGAACTTAGAATCAATGTGTCTGGCTGCTTGATGAGATTAGAGGACTTTCCTAGTCTTGCAGCTGCTCATAAGAAACCAGATGCTGCCATCAGTTTATGTGAACTCTCCTCTCATTGTGCCTCTCCGTGCATGCCACCCTGGGGCTTGTTCCAGACAAAGCAGCTGCATAGAAGGCGAAGCGCGGAGTCTTCTCACGGTCCCCACCGTTATTCTCCATCCAGGCTCCACAGTGGGCCAACTTCCTAAAGCAGGGCAACACAGTGATGCTGAGCAGCCCCTCTTGGGAGCCTGCTTTTAATCTGAGACGGTGTTTGTCTTGAGAAGAAATTTCCCAGAGGTTAGGTAGGGGCTGGGAGCTCTGTGAGCTCAAGAAGGTTCAGATAACTCTGCAGCCCAGATCAGATTCAGCCTTCGGAGTATTCAAAATCCCAACCCATGAGACGATCTTAATTGTGCTCATCTAAACATACAGAGAGCAGAAAGCGCTGTCATGACTTCTGGGTTAAAAAGAAAATCTTGTCAACAAAAGGAAAATGAAGCCGGGCGTGGTGGCGCACGCCTGTAATCCCAGCACTCGGGAGGCTGAGGCAGGAGGATTGATGCAAGTTCGAGACCAGCCTGGGCTACAAAAGTGAGCTCAGGACCAGCCTCAACTGCATAGTGAGACCCTGTCTTAAAAAGACAAAAAAAAAAAAAAAAAAAAAAAACCAAAAAAAAAAAAAAAGGAAAATGATAGAGACAGGAACAGGTGAAATTGGGGTCCCAAAGCGCCTGAAGCCATGAGGATGTGGGGGCCACCCTAAAATTTAGGCCGTCAACAAATTCTATGCAGAACAGGGATGAAAAATATACATTCTTTCTCCTATTCCTTAGGCAGCTGCCAGAGTTAGAGGGACCAGGGGCTCATTCCAAGCCACACAGACCAACACTGCAGTCTGCATACGTGTATTTTGTTCTTTAAATAGAAAGCTGTATTTTATCTTTCACTTCAGAGAGTTTCTACTTTGTAGTCACTAGCAATAGACAGCTGTGTTTTAAAGAAATAAGTTGATGCTAAGTTGGAGAAAGTTAGCAGGAGTGAAAGTAGGGAGAGGACGTTGAATGTTCTGTGACTATTTATTCTGAGAAGACACACCACCTGTCACCAGTTTGAAAGTCGTGGTTAAAAATGTGACAGCTATTTGCTCACCATTGTCTTTAAATAGAGATGATATGGAGACTGCATTAGCTGTCTGAGTTATTATGTAATGTAGCCAGGTCTCTTTAGCAAAGGAAATTAAATAGGTACTATATTAATTAGGATTTATTGAAGTCGTTATTACCAAGGACCTAGCCTGTCCAAGAATGAAATGCTCAAACCTTTTATCAGAAGCATTTCCATGCGGCGGGAGGGTGAAGAGAAGCGTGGGCCTCACACGCAAGCTCCCCTCAAAGCCCCTCAGGGAGGAGCTGCCTTTCGCCATCCCACAGCCGCACTCAGCTGAGCGGCCCGCCTGCAGCTGGGCGCGGGGCTCCAAGCAAGGCCGGAGCTCGGCCCACGGGTAGGAGGCCAGCAGGTGCACACCTTGGTGGCCACGCCACGGCTGCAGGGGCGGCCAGGGAACCTGGCGCCCCATGCATTCGTCTCCTTGGGCCGCCGAGAGAGCGGTTAGTGGAAGAGAGGAGAACAAGATGCTGTGGTAGGGGAAACAGAAAAAGAGTGAGGAGCGAAGGGCAAAAGAGAGCTGGAGACAAACTGGAAGGAAGGGAGGGAGGGGGCGCGGCGGGGAGGAAGAAGGAAATCAAAAGGCGAGTCGACAGGTATGCCAGAAGGTGGAACTAAAATAGAAAAGAAATATGCATGCACTTTCTTTGAATTTGAGTCCAGCAAGGCTTACATGGGGCTTAACTCCGCTTAGCTGGCACGCTTGGTACAGAAATCCTGTAAAACAATGTACCTTCACTGAGCGGGATTGGAGGGTCTTAAGTCCTTTAGCCTCCCGTTTTCAAAGACCCTGGTAATATTCTGTGTTCTGTTTTGGCTTATGTTAATAATAGGGTTTCCAGTTTCATTAATGTGTGTCTGACATATTTTAAAACATATCTGTAGCTTTATATTTAGAGATCGTTTTACAGAAGACATAAAAGGAGATCTTGCTGTGTGTTCCATAGCTCGGCGTGTGCCTCTTGTTCGATGTATTCTGCGTATCTTCATTTGATTATTATATAGTTGCTTCCAAGTCTGCCACCTTGCTATTTGATTTCTATTTACTCCTGTGTTCTGCTTTCTTATTTCTCAACTTCCTGTTGCCTTTGTAAAGATTAGCTATGGTTTGTTTCTGCTATACATATGTTTGTTCCAGCATTGGGAATTGATGGACTCAGAGTGCTCTGAGTTACACCTCCTGTCCTATTACGGGATGGTTTTGCTTTTGTTCTAAAAAAAATAAATAAATAAAAAGAAACATTTAAGATAACAGTGAATTTCAAAATCAGATGATGGGGGAATCAACAATGGTTCTTATACTGAATATTGTTATTTTCTGAAGTAGAACTCTGACTGGTGATCCATCTACCCTAGCCCCCTAAGTAGTAGGCCTGAGAGGGACCTGTCACCTCACCTGGCATACCTCATACACCTTATTTTATTTTGGCAGTCTACTGAGGCTTTCTTTATCTCTGTGTTATGTATATTTCCTTGATCTTATTTTTTTTGTGGATTCATTGCTTATATCAAATTTATAAAAATGTAAGGCATATTTTCCATCTGTCTCTAGATCTCTTCTGCTCTTTTTCTGCTTTTTCTTTTCTTTTCTTTTATTCTTTTTCTTTTTTTTTTGGTCTTTTTTGAGACAGGGTCTCGCTATGCAGTTCAGCTTGGACTTGAGCTCGCTTTTGTAGCCCAGGCTGGTCTTGAACTCTCACGGATCCTCCTGATCAGCCTCCCAAGTGCTGGGGCTGCAGGCGTGCGCCACCGCGCCAAGCATCCGCTGCTCTCCTTACACATGTTGGCCCATGTGGGCTCTGTCGCTGTCTTCATTCATGGTCTTCTCTTCTGTGGTGTCTCACTTGTTAATTTCATCCATGGACGCTCTCATTTCTCAGTTGTATATTTTATTTCTGGGGCAAAGTTTGGCAAAGTTCGTGCAGGCAGATCATACATATTTTTGGCTTTCCAGTTCACAAAGTCTCCTGGAGGGCTCAGTATTCAATAGCGACCCTAGAGTATCCATTTGCAGGTTCTAATAGTCCTGTTTCTGTGTCATTTCCTCCTTTCTGAAAATCTGCTCTAGGACTTCATCTGCCAGAGGCGAAGTCCATTCTGTCCCCATCTGACTCACCAAGGTGACTGTACTTTGTCAGGGCCCCCTCTCTGGGGTACATTTCAAAAATTTTCTTCAGGAATACCCCTTCCTTCAGAAGGTCATGTGTCTGTGGTGAAGCGCCTTGAAGCGGTTGGTTTATACACACTGCTGAGGTTTCTAGTCCTTTGTGATAATTGGCCGAACCTCACCTTTGTTATTCCGCCATGTCTAGAAGCTGCGTCTGCTGAGCTCGTCAAAGGGCTGGTTGCAGGAGAATCCCTGTGGACATGTACACACAGGCTGACGTTGTGCGTACAGGACAAGAGCCTTTACATTTAACCAGCTGCTAACCAATGAAAGCTGTAAACGAAAGGGGCGAGTCCACTTGGTTATCTCTGGCCAGGAGTCTGATGGAGTAATGCCACCCTTGGTTCACCAGTGTTTGATGTGAGATCGTACAGAAAGAGTCGTTATAGTCTGAATGTATTAAAATTGGAAAGTAAAATTAACTCACATAAGGTGACCACAACTTCCACCAAAGACGACTGACGATTCGTATTACATATCAGGAATACTGTTGAACAGCAACAACAAAAATACTGAAAACACAAACTGACTAGTAAGCCTAAATTAAAGACCATGCTCACATTTTTCTGTGTGTTAGTGGTTGTAAAGCGTGAATATTACACATCTTGGGAGGCCCCGATGATGGGCAGAGGACTCACACACCTTAGGACAAACACTTTATGACGCGAATGCTACGGTTCTAATGGGAGCCCCAAAGGGAGTGGCTGCTGAGTGACCCCGTGACCGCAGGCCTGGCTCTGTCAGCAGTGCACTGAGTAGCCAGCCACTCGGGTTGCTCACAAAAGAACAAGCAGCTGCCCAGCTTAGTGCTTTAGTTCCTGAGGTTGGGAAGAGAGAACTAGTGACTGTCAAGGTATGAGGTCAGTGCTCATGGCCTTGTGGGGAGATACCCGGGACGCTTCAGAAGGTCTTGTGTCTCAGCAAGTGACTGGGCTACTACCTGGCTAGAAATTTCCCTGAGGGATCACACACTTGGGACTCAGTCCCAGGCTGCTTGCCTATACAGATATTTCAAAGTTTTATAGGTGACCATTGTCCTGACAACCGAATCATCCATGGTTTTTTGAGAGAGCAAGACCAGAGTTATTAAGTAAAGAAGCCAAGATAAATGATAAAACTTGCAGGGATTCGTTTCCAAGTTGTGCTTGGTGATTATTAAGGGACCTATCTCAGTGCTAATTTTCCTTATGCAGACTTCAAAAAAATACTCTTCTCTCCAGCCCAAAAGATGGCATGATTTGAGAGACGAATAAGGCTTTATTTGAATATAATCTAGAGTAGTGGTTCTCAGCCTGTGGATTGCGACCCTGGTGGAGGTCGCTTAAAGCTCTTGGAAAATGTCATTTATTACATTCCAAATCAGAACTGTAGCAAAATTACAGTTTTGAAGTAGCCACCAAAATTATTTTTTGGTTTGGGGGTCACTGCAACATGAGGAACTGTATTGCGGGGTCATGGCATTAGAAAGGTTGAGAACCACTGATCTAGAATATATTCCTACAATATTAGGGGATATATCTATATATCTATTTATCATATATATATGTATGTATTATGTGTTAAAATGTATACACACTTAAGCAGTTGTCTTACTAAGAAATGTCTGGTAACTAACAGCACCACTGGAAGCTAATAACCCACACTTTGAGCACCTCTTATAATTGTAGAGGGCAAAGTTAACTTGCATTAATATAGTTTAGTATTAAAATATTCATGCAAATTTTTCTTCCCCTGGTATATACATTTTTGGTATATACCACTCATATGGGAACACATGCATAATATAGCTTCATATATATTCATATATAGCTTCATATATATTCATATATATAGGAATATATGAAATATTTGGTATTATATATAATTTTTTTTCTTTACAAATAGAGTAAGAGACTATATGTGCTTCGAAAGATGCTGCTTTGGAGATTGCACTGACATTTGGTAGCAGAAGCAGGGCAGGCTCTTTTGGATCGGTTCAGATAAAGCCAAGCTTTAGGATACACCCTGATCAGACAAGGATCTTCCTCTGACAGACAGGCGCCATCTGGCAGAGAGGAGCCCACCAGGAACCTGGAGAGTTCATGCTGCTCTGTTCTATTTCAAGGGCCCTTATCTAGCTAGGCTTTCTCAGAAAGTGTGCTTTTAAAATTTATGCTTTTTCTTTTCCAGCAAAAAAAAACTACGTCCTCCTTTCTTTAGTTCATTTGAGTTTAGGCGAATAGTCTTGTGCTGCTCTTTTGGGGGTTATCACAACGCAGACTTCGCAGGCCCAGAAGCTTCAGTCGTGGTGGGTGAACTGGTATTGCAGTTGCTTAATATTCATCCAGCAAATATACTGAATGAACCAGCAGTTCTGCTGGCTGAGGAGGACAGAGGTGAGCTCCACCTAGTAGGTTCTTGCCTACAGACTAGTGGTAGACAACAGTATTAGACAACAGTCACCCACACAGCCACGTGTTTGCAGCCTGTGGGGCTTTATGCTACCTGAAATCAATTGACGGGAAATGAAAGATGAGAATTTAGGACACAAGGAGCGAGGCTGGGGTTGAGTGGAGATTCAGTTATGGGCAGGGGCTGGAGAAGTTTCAAGAAAGAGAAAAGGCTGATATGCAGGGACCTGTGTGTGAGAAAGAGATCGTGTGGTGATGAGCGTTGGTCAGGGCTGAGGCCTGCTGAATTACAGAAACTGTCGTAAGAAATGGAACACTTATTCAGAGATCAATGGAAAAACGTGAACTTCTTTGAACATAATAGGACGTGATCACGTTTGCCTTTTTTTTTTTTAAAGCATGGATTGGAAAGAGGTGGGATACTGGAAGAGAGATAAGGTGAAATGCTGGAAAAGGTCTAAGGGTTCCCGTACCTTCCAACAGACCCTGCCGTTCCTTCTGTTTTGGAACAGTTGAACCAAAGTAAATACTCTTCTGCAACACTTAGGGAGTGTAAGCCAATTTGTTAGTACATGGACAAAAAGGAAACAAGAAAAATGGCAGAAATTATCTGCGGCCCCTGACTGTGGTTGCATCAAATGCCTGATGGACTCTGCCTTGGGCAGGACATGACTTATGGGCCTGGGGTGCTAATGATTCTGCTGGGGCAGCTTCATCTTCCTTATTCTGGGAGAGTCACCGAGGGACAGTGCTCACCAATCTGGATACGGCGACAGTCTTGAGGCCCTGCACCCCGACCTCTTGTAATTCCTGTCTCACTCCTGTTTCTGGAGCACAGCTAGGTATTACAACACCTCCACTCCGAGTCATCTTAGAAGCAGAGGACTTCTCTCTCCAGGATTTGTTTTCAGTAAGGTCAGAGAGCAGGAAGGGTGGAGGATTAACTTGCATTGAAAATTAACAATAGCAGCAAAATCCTCTAAGGTAACCAGGGACATAGTACCAGTCATACATTATTTTCAGTTGTCCTTTTTAGGACCAATCATATTAAATATCTGGACTTAAACATTCCTATGGGGCTGGGTTGAGCCTTGTTTTAGTCTTGGTAGTTTGTTTTAATGTCAGGGAGAAAGAAGACAATTATTAGAGGACAACTCCACTATAGAGAGTGAAACATCTTTCAAGGTTAGAGAACCACAAAACATTCTCTTACAGCACTTAGGGTAAGAGATACTTTTAAAATATCCTCTACAGAAGACCTGGTCTGTGATAGGACCATTTCAGAGCAAGCTATCTCTTCTATACTCAAGCTTATTTCCATCCTTCATGCCAGAAGGCCCTCAGGAAAGTGTAAATAATGTCTTGGAGGGCCGACCAGATAGCTCAGCAGATTAAAGCACCTGCAAGCAGGTGCAGGGGCCAGGGGTTTGATCCCCAGGCCTGCTGTGCGGGCCTTGCCCCTGGGGTACACTGAGATGGCAATTGAGATTGGGCGTGGTGGCACGCACCTAGAGTCCCAGCTCTTGGGAGGCTGTAAACAGATCACTACTAGTCTGATCTAGTAGTGAGACTCTGAATACCTTGTAGATCCTTGCTTTAAAAAAAAAAAATGCCACAGAGGTGTGGTCTGTGGACTGGGACCAGGCCACAAGATACATGCCACCGATTGGTAGTGATGTAGGCATCCAAACTGAAAATTGGTATTTAGAAATTTCCATACAGATTGGATAACTTTTTCTTTGATAATTTTTGTCTGTTCTGTATAAACTAAAATTTTGGACAGATACTTTATATGTCTTTAAGCTGGTTTTTATTTTTTTTGAGTAATTTTTTTCCATTGTATTTTATAGAAGCATTTGATCCACCAAAGATTGGGAAAACACACAAACAAAGCTTTGTCCTCTGCTGTACTATTGCATTTTTTTGGCAATTTTTATGAATTCCTAATTATTTTACGTATTTGTTTATTTATCTTCTATTTAGTACAGTGTTTATGGGTACAGTGTCTATAGGGGCTACAGGGTCAGAGATGGGGGTCTTAGTGGTCTTCCTGTTTTCAGCCTCCCAGGCAGTGGGATTACAGGTGCACGGCACCATGCCAGTCTCAGTTTCGGTCTTAGTGTGTGTGCTCTCAGGGCAGATGGCATGCTGGGAATTGAACCCCAGCTGCTGCGCTCCACCTAAGCAGGTGCTTTAGTCTGCCGAGCTATTTGGCTGCCCTGAACTCCAAACTATTTTAAATATAATTTTTAAGAATACAAAGAGGCACGTAACTGCTCAACTGTAACTGCTCCTTCACTGCGTCCTGCCGTAGAAGCCCTGGTGCTGGGCTGCATCAGCTCATGGGGAGGCGCCCCAGCCCCAGGACAGAACGCTGCCTTCCTAGGCAGTGGTGGTGGCCGCATTGGTCTGCACATAATCCATCACTCCCTCTCTCCATCCATTGCTGCAATTAGTGCTACGCAAGAATAGCAAACAGACACAAAGGACAGTGGCCTGGCACAGTGAGCGTGCCTTCTGTCCACTGGCAGCTCTGCTCTGGGCCCATGCCTGGCTGTGGTCAGCTGGTGGCTCAGCTGGGGCACGGTTGGTCTAGGAAGGCCTCAGATGGAACAAGCTGGCCGCCCTCCCTGTGCTCTCCCCATTTCTAACAGACTAGGTTGGCTTCATGGTAGTAGCAGAGCCAGGGATCTGAAAGAATACTAAAAAGGCTGCTAAGCTTCCCAGGGTCCAGTGACAGAGGACTAGGGTCATCGCCATTCTTGCTGCAGAGCTGGGCCAAACTCGAGGGGTAGCAAAGTAGATGCAGCTTTAGGGGGTCATCGAGTAAGGAAAGGGCAGGGATCGGGGATGTGGTAACCAAGTGACGGCCCTGGCTCTGGCCAGGCTTGAGGGGTCACATTCTCCAGGCCCCTAGGTTGGTATCACATGCTAGTGCCGACTTCCCATCCTTCAAGTGCCCAGAGTGGACCCCAGGAGCTGCTCAGTGTACTCGGCTGATAAGCCTGGAGGCGGCTCCAGAGCCTTTCGGAGTTGGATTCACCAACGGAAACCTGTCACTGACCACTGACATTGTGGACAGTTGGCGAATAGCTGAGGAGCACTGCACCCCTCCCCCCGCAGAAGGCGGTGGGCATGGACTCTGCGGTTAGTAATATGTGACCCCAGTGTCCATGTTAATGAGGACCCTGTAGAAGCCACTGTGGCCCAATGAGGAATTTCATGGACATTGGACAATGAAGTGAAATGCAGAGAACAGCCAGGCGTGGGTCAAGAAGAGATGTGTTTTCCCACATACGCAAGTTAGATCTGGAGTATTCTGGGCTTCTCGGGGTAAAGGTATAGTGTTTCTATAATGCATGTAGTATAGGGTCTACAGGTCTACAGCGTCTACAGAGCTTAGGCTCATAGTGATCCTCCTGTTTTCAGCCTTCCAAGCACTGGGATTCCAGGTGCACACCACCACATCCAGTCTCAATCACCATCTGAGCGTGCCCCGGGGGTGGGGTTGACACAGCATGTGGAGCTGGGAATCGACTCTGGTCCCTGCGTCTATCAAAGCAGGCGCTTTAATCTGCTGAGCTGTCTGGATGACCCTCAGTGTGTATTGTTAGTTTAGTGGTTGTGGGGGTGATATATGTGTTTACAATAATAAAAATCCTCAGGAAAGCACAAAGGAAACTTGAGTCCTTTAGGTAACAGTCTGGTCTTTAGTCTGGTGCACTGTTCTCCCGTAGTCCTGGAGACTAGAAGTGGAAGGCAGGGGACACTGGAAGTTGTATGGTTGTGGGGAGGGTTTTCCTGGTGCACAAATGCTATTTTCACCTATTAGGTGAGGACCGGTCCTGCGGGGTCAGAAGGGCCAGCGGATCAGCAGGAGTGAGTCCAGAGCCTGGCTCCTACAACGCACAGGGTCTTCCTGTGTTGACACCCGCCCCTCTAACAATGCTCAAGCTTCCCAAGAACAGTGGCAGAGCCCCGGGCCCTCAGAAGGACAGAAGTGTCCATCAGGTGTTCTCTGTGCTGGCCAGTGCAATGGAACAGCATCCGCCTGGGTTGAGCCTGCACCCCTGTCTCTGGGGGTTGCAGCCTCACTGCACAGAGACTTGAGAAAGGAGGGGTCATTTGCCCCGGGTTTCAGAGGGAAGCAGCTACAAGGGCCGTGTGCAGCTCAGACAGGGCCCAAACGCCCTCCTCAGCACTCCATTGCCTTGTGAGGAGATGAGAGTTACAAAACAGGCAGCGCTCGGTTCGGCTTGTGCCAAGGCAAACACAAATGGCAGAGGTGTGGAGGCCGAGGCGCACAGCTTGGCGGTAGAGTGCACCGAGAGGAAAACTTGGGGAATGGCCTCAGCGTGGGCCACAGAAGGTTTACTCAGCTGTACCTGGATCAGCAAGTTGCCGTGGGTCTCTGCTTTATGCATTTCGCGTCTTCCCCATGTTCCCTGATGGACGTTTGGTCACAGAAAGGCGGCTTGGGTGACATTCAGAGGGGCAAGAAATCTGCGCTGGTCTGGGAATGCTTTAGGGATCAAATGCATAAAGACCCTTCCCCAGTGCAGGGGCTTTGGGGGGCGGCTCATGAGGAAAGAGTGGCTCACCAGCCAAATCCAGCAAAGGGGAGCTTGTGGGTCCCAGGCAGACAGGTGCTGGAGGCCGCTTGGCTGGGGAGCCGTACCAGCACCCATGGCTTCTTGTGGCCGTGGAGCTGGGACAGAGACGGGCTCAGGCTCGGGGCCCACGCAAGCAGCACTGAGTGGCGGAGAGCGCGAGGGCTGTAGACAGAAGTGCAGCTGCCCGCAAGACGCACCCTCTGTGGGCTCCCCAGCACTCGTTACCTGGCTCAGGATGGGCCGGAGAGCAGGCTGGGAACGGCAGTGGGGGCCCGTGGACAGGGCTGGGCTGACCACTGCGAAGGACAACTGTTCAGTTCCGTTCACACAGTCAGGCCCGGATCTCTGTCGGCTCCTATGCTGATGAAAATGCGAGACTCTGGTAGCAGGAGGCTTGGTGTAAAGAGCGTGGAAATCCAGAAGGCTTTCGTAGTTGGCAAGGTAGAGAGACTTGAGCGGACACTGCCTCTGCCCGCCTGCCTCAGGTCCTCTTTGCATACGGATCCCAAGTTTCAGAAGCAGGGCCTGGTGCACTCCATTTAAATGTCTGCTCTTCTTAGTTGGGCCACTGCGGATGTGTAAATCGTCAGTCTCTTGCTGGACAGAGCCAGAAGAACAAGAACTTGGCTGGGACTGCAGGAGAGGACGGAGCGAGACAAGGCGGAGGGCTTCCGGCGGGAGGGCACTGCATGGCCCGATGGAGTTGTTGCCGTCGCTGCCACCCTCGATCTTCTCCTCTGCCTGCTCCCTCTCCGTAGCATTTTCCTCCTTTTCTTCTGCATTTCACATACCGATTTCAGCCAGAGCCAGCAGAGCTTCATTATTAGGAGCTCGTGGGTGACAGGAGGCGCTGGGATGGAGCCGCTGCAGTCCTGTGTGCTCCCGGAGTGCTGGGATGACAACCTTATGTTAAATTTATGCGTTCTCCTTTTTGTTGAGTGTGACTATATTTCTGTACATTTTATTTCACCTTTTAAACATTTATGTTCCTGTGTTATGATTAACTAAGTGGAGTAAAATGGAGTGTTTGCGAGGTAGAGAAAGAAAAAGCCTTACTTCTCCAGAGTCCTTGTACTGGAGATTCTCTTTGACTCATTCCGGGCTTCACTTGTCTGTGCTCCTTTCCTGCATTTGTCTCCTCTCCTCCTCTCCCACTGTTGTGGTTGTGCCGCGGGCCAGCCCTTCAGGCCCTGCCCTGCCAGCGCCTTTGCCAATGCGCGGTATTTTCAAGGCCTCAGGAGTTTCTTATGAAGAGAGCTCTCCTCTCCTTCTCTCCCCTCCTCCTGCCTCCTCTCCTCTCCTCTCCTCTCCTCCCCTCTCCTCCCCTCCCTCCCCCTCCTCCCCTCCC
>PVJA010040355.1:0-18559 GCA_004027025.1 Myocastor coypus | reverse complement strand
GCTCAGGCTGGCCTTGAGCTCACTTTTGTAGCCCAGGCTGGTCTCGAACTCCCACCAATCCTCCTGCCTCAGCCTCCCGAGTTCTGGGATTACAGGTGTGTGCCACCATACCCGGCACAAGTGAAAATTTAAATACATCCAACATTCAAAAGCACAAGATAAACATTACCATTCCAAAAGGTATGCACAGGAGGATACAAACCCCTGGGACCAAAACAAATTTGAAATCCAGAAGGGCAAACATTAAATCCTGTAATTCCATGTGGAACATCTGAAGCAACCTGTAATGAGTTGTGAGCACCAAAGCCTTACATGGCTGTACCTTTATGGCATCTGCTGGCAGCTCCCAGGGGTTCTCTCCTAGGCCAGCTTTGCTCCCACCTTGCAGTTTTCCTCAAAAATCCACGGTCCTGGCTTTTTCAAACTTCTGGGGTTTCCACTGAATAGGCTTCTCACTGTCAGATTTATACCGTGTCCTCTCAGGGGCACATTGCCTGGTTTCCCAGGCCTTTTGAAATCTAGGTGGAAGTCTTCTCAGCCTTAGAACTTCTGCATTTTGAATGTACCTAAAACAAACATCACATGGATGATGCCAAGGTCTGATGCCCACTGGTTCAGTAGCTAGGATTTCTTCATTCTTGGCTGTAAGGTTTGAGTACCTGGATCTCTGAGAACTCTGGATTTGATTCTGAGGAACAAATTCTCTATGCTGCTGCCATTTTGCAACTGGTATGGCCACTGCCTCCATTCTAGAACATGGGGCTCTGTGGCTTTCTCTTCAAAGCAAAGTCCTTCACCCATGTGATTCTGAGGCTGCAAAGTGAAAGGACCTGCCACCTCCCCTGATGTCCTCAGGACATCTTTTCTATTCTCCTGTTCCTCCTGAGCAATGGCGATCTCAGCTTTACTGTTGCAGTCATTTACAGTCTTTCTGGTGCTTCCTTTCTGGGCAAACACAACATTTTAAGTCATCCTACTGGGCTCTTTGCTATTGACTCTCAACATATATCTGACTAAAAACTCGCACAATAGTCATGCCACTTCCTCAACATTTTACTGCCTTGAGATTTCTTTTGCAAGATTAACTAGTCCACTGTGCTTAATCTCAGTCTCAAGAAAACTCTCTGGACAGGAGTAAAATGCAGACAAACTTCCTGCCAAGCCATAACAAAAATCATTCACAGTCCTTCCCAGCAGAAATTTCCCCACCCTGGTCTTTATAGGCAAGCTGTCTATCAGCCTTCTGGTCTTCTGAGCTCTGACCAGAATCTTCCATAAAGAAGACCTGAAGGCATTCCAGCTCTTCACTAGGTGACATCTCCAACCCTTTGCTATCTCTTCCTATAAGCTGTTCCCAAAAGCTCATAATCCACACTGTCAAGTATAGTTACAGCAACAACCCCACTCCTCTGGTACCAAATTCTGTCTCAGTTACTTTTTACTCATTGATGAGACAAAATACCTGACACCCAAAATTAAGGAAGGAAAGGTTTATTTAGATCAGTTTGTGAAGCTTTCAGTCTATACACACTGGCTCCCAGGCAGAGTGACACATGGCAAAGAACAGCAGCTCATGGCAGCAGAAAACAGCAAAGAGCAAAGGGAAGGGCAGCAGGTGCAGCTTCTAGCCAGCCTCTTCGATCCTTATATTATAAACAAGCTACCCTGGGGCTGGGGCTGTAGAACAATCCATGCCCTCCTCTTGTACAGAATGAGGATGTTTATAAAATAAGCATCTTGGCTCTCTGCTGAGTCACTTAATTAAACTTCTCAAGTTGACACAATTTAAGTATACCATCTAGGTATGGTTTATTTTTCCCCGTTTTTTTTTTTTTTTTTTTTTTTTTTTTTTTTTTTTTTTTTTTTTTTTTTTTGTGGTACCAGGGATTGAACTCAGGATCTTGTGCTTGCCAGGCATGTGCTTATTCTACTGAATTCTACTGAACTATCTCCCTGATCCCCCATAGTTTTTTTCTTTTCAAAGCTTCATTTTTGATACCATGTTCTGCTATGTCTTCAGAGCTGACCATCTCTTCTTCTGTAATGTTCCTTGCACTGTTACCTCCATCTAGCACACTTTTCATCTCAGTCACTGTGCTTTCTCTCCCAGTCCAAGGCTTACAAGTTTTCACTGCTGACACAGTGTTGTTCTGAATACTCCAACTGACATGCTGTACATTGGGATTTTTCACTTTCTTTGTTGCTGCTGTTGTTATTTTCCTGATACTGGGGACACCTAAGGTTTCCACACTAAGATACTTCCTCGGGGCTGGGGAGATAGCCCAGTAGAATAAGCATTTGCCTGGCAAGTGCAAGGTTCTGAGTTCAATCCCTGGTGCCTGAAAAAAAAAAAGATACTTCCTCATCCTTTTACATTTTTTAAAAGACTTTTTTATTTTGAAACAGAGCCTCACTAAATTGTGCAGGCTGGGCTTGAATTTGTGATCCTTCTGCCTCAGCCTCCCAGAATCTTAGAAAAGCCTGCATTTACCACCATGCCTGGATACTGTATGAGGTTTGTCTACTCTGTCCTGAAATGCAAACTGTCCCTGGCCCTATGTAATCTTGGAATTATACTATCTGTTTCTTCCTAGTAGTTATACCCCTGACTTTAATAGTTTCCTGGAATAAGAGCCCAGGACCAGCATGTGAGTGAGACAACCTGGAACCCACTGGATCTCCTTTAGACCCAGAGCCCAGGCCCAGCATGTAAGTAAGATGGCCTAGGGCCCACCAGATCCTCATTTAACAAAGATCCCAGGCCTGACTTGTGACTAAGATGACCTGGGGCCTGTCAGATCCTCATTCTACCCAGAGCCCAGGCCCAGCATGTGAGTGAGACAGCCTGGGACCTCCCTGGTCCTCACTCAACCCAGAAACCAGGCCTGGCATGTGAGTGAGATGACCTGATGCCCACTGGATCTTCATTCAACCCAGAGCCCAGGCCTGGTGTGTCCAGTGTAGAATCCTGCAATAGAACTCCCTGCATAGAGAATTGAGGCAAGACCCACCCAGGTGACACAGGAGCAAAACATCTTGCCAGAGTGGCATAGCAGGTTTACTTCCAAGGGCTGCATCAGGAAGAAAAGAAGCACAGCAGCCAGACCCAAGTCACACCCACCTAGACAAGTTTGAACTTGGTAGCTCTGGATCTGATGCTAAGGTAAGAATTCTACCAAAGGTCTACACCAAAAGTCAGAATACAGACTTAAACAAAATGACAAAGAGAAGGAGCAAAATGTACTCTCATGCCCTAAGCCCACTCAGAACAAATACAGGAGACAATAGCATAGAAGAACTTGGAAATCACACGCCTAAAATCTTTGAGATAATAGCGTTTAAAGTAAAGAAACAACTAAAGAAAGGTATAGAGGAAATCAGATCAGAAATAATTTTTGAAGTAAAAAAAGAAATAACACTTATAATAAAAGAAGTACTAAATGCATCTAAAGATGACACTGATTTTAAAAAATAGAGGAGAATAGAAAAGTAATGGAATCTATGAATGAGCAATATAGGAAAGAAATAGAATGCATAAATCAGATTCAAAGTGCTATACAGGGGCTGGTGAGATGGCTCAGTGGTCTAAAGCACTTGCTTAGGCAAGCTTAGGCAACTTCAGGGATTACAGCTCAATCCCCAGCACCACATGCTGTGCTAGCCCTACTCCCAGGGTAGGCTGAGCCAGCCTATATATATACATATTACAGGAAATTATTACAAGCTGGCAAAACCACTTGAATAAAAGTGAAAATAGACTTTCAGACCTTGAAGACACCACTACAGCTAGTGAAAAAGTAAGAAAAATCTCTTAAAATCAACTAAGATACAGGAAAAAATAATTCAACATCTGCAAGATGGCACAAAGATGAACAACATGAGACTAATAGGTATCAATGAGAAAGAAAGAGTCAATGCAAATGATACAAAAAGAATATGGACAGTAGCCGGGCGTGGTGGCTCATGCCTGTAATCCCAGCACCCGGGAGGCTGAGGCAGGAGGATTGGTGCAAGTTCGAGACCAGCCTGAGCTACAAAAGTGAGCTCAAGGCCAGCCTCAACTGCATACCGAGACCCTATCTCAAAAAAAGGCAAAAAAAAAAAAAGAATATGGACAGAAGTAATAGCAGAAAACTTCCCAAATATGGGAAAGCAATCTGACATTTAGTAACTAAACACATAGAACTGCAAATAATATCAACCCAGTTAAAACCACAGCCAAATATACAATAATCAATGTCCCAGAAATTCAAAACAGGAACAGTATACTAAAAGCTTATAGAGAAAAGAAATAGATCACATTTTAAGGAAAATCCATTAGAATAATGGCAGATTTCTCTTTATAAACCATCAAATTAAGAAGAGCATGGAGCAAAGTACTTCAAGTCTTGCAGGAAAGCAAATTCCAGGCCAGACTGCTATACCCTGCAAAACTCTCTTTCCAGTTCAATGGAGAAGTGAAATACTTCCAGGACAAAGGACAACTAAAGAATTCATGATGGCAAAGTCAACCCTACACAGTTTACTAAAAGATATTCTAGAGAGGGATCAAAATGACTACAACTCCATGAAGGAGAATGGAAAGAATTCCCTATGTCCACAACATACGAGAACTTTGTGCAATATCCTATCTCCAAACTGTTAGAAATGCTGGTCATATATTTGCCATTCCAGTATTTATGTTATTTATGTTATGTTTTATTCTTGGTAATTCTTTACGATCATGAAAACTTTTTCTAGGCTTCCAAATAGCTCAGTGGATTAAAGTGCCTGCAAGCAGGCACAGGGGCGGGGGATTCCATCTAGCCCCGCCCCTGGGGTGTGCTGAGAAAGCAGTTGAGACTAGGCATGGTGGCACAAGCATGTAATCCTAGCTCTTGGGAGGCTGTAAACAGGCAGATCACTATAAGTCCAGTCTAGTAGTGAGACCCTCAACACCCTGTAGACTCATCCTTAAAAAAAAAAAAAAAAAAAAAAAAGACAATAAAAGAAAACTTTTTCTTAGTTGAATTATTTTGAAATATTTAATTTTGAATTAACATTTAATTAATTTTCTGAACAAAAATAGTTTCCTCAAATGCTTGTGCTCATAGGTATTTAGCTAAAGACACAGCTAAGCTAAAAATGGTCAAGCTGTTAGCTGTGTTTTACCTGAAAGCTGAACTGCAAAAGCTGCCTTCACACTAGTTTACATGGTTATTGGCAGGGTTCAACTCCTGGTGACCTTTTGGGCTAAAAGCCTCAGTCCCTCCATAGCTACTCTCCAGAGGTGTCCCTCAGTTTCTCACTGTATAAACCCTTCCATGAGGCAGGTCACAACATGCTGGTCACCTAGTCTCAGAAGCAACTGCTTTTCCCTTTACGGTAGTCAGCAGAGTTGCCTGTCAGTGCAGCCCACACTCAGCAGCATCAATGCCAGCAGGTAAGGACTTCTCTGTGCCAGCCTCACAAACACGGATTCTGCATTCTTCTAATTTTAACAATCATTCCACAGTACTCCTTTGACAATGTCTTTTTGCTATGAGCTTTTACTATGTTCTCTCTTCAGTCTTCATCAGTCTTACCATGAGCCTAGGGGTGATTTCCTTAGCACTGTCCTGCCTAGAGTCCATAAGCCATCTTGAATCTGTGGCTTCGTACACCTCATCAGTTTTGGCAACAGTCATCATCTCCTCAGATTTTATTTCTACCTTGTTTTTCCTTTCTTTCCTAAATCAGCAGGCATCTATATGAAGATGCAGCCTCAAAAGCCAGCCTCATATCTCTAGTTTGCTTCTTCCCCTCAGATTTCGGCCACTGTTTTCTCACTGTTTTTATCTGTCTCTAGTAATACACACACACACACACACACACAATGTTGTTTTGTTTTGGTAATGGAAATTGAACTCAGGACTTTGTGCTTGCCAGGTAGGCGCTTGTGCCGCTAAGCTATATTCCCAGCCCCATGAAATTTTTATATTTTGCCTAGCTCTTCTAGTTGTTCTTGCTGAAAGGCTGGCTTTAATCACTTCATCATTATTTGCCACAAGTTCTCTACATGAATGTTGAGGAATAAATTGCCTAGTTTCACACAAGTAACTCATTTTTCATTTAAGGCCTTTTTAAATGTATAGGCCAATTCAGACAGAATTATCACTACTACAACATTAGGCTTCCTATCCAAACATGTCTTTTCTATTGTCCATACCTTTAGTCTCCCCTCTTAAAATATTTTATGGGCCCTGTATATTTCTTAAGTTTATTCCCAGGAGTCATTTTTCTCTCTATCACAAATTAGGTCTTTTCTTTTTTACTTGTTGGTGCTATTTGTGTTATATGGTATCTTAAAAAAAAAAAAAAAAACAAAAACTTTATTTATTTATCTATGCAATGGCTGGCTCAGTCTGGCCTGGGGGTGGGGCTGGCGCAGCATGTGGCGCCAGGGATCGAACCACAGTCCCTGTGGTTGTCTAAGCTTGCCTAAGCAGGTGTTTTGGACCACTAAGCTATCTCACCAGCCTATGTGGTACCTTTTATTACCAGATGCCTTGCTAAATTCTTGTGTTGTTTCTAGAAGTTCCCTCTGAGTTGAGTTTTATTAGCTGATTAGTGTACAAGCTGGGTCTTGGTGACCAAAATTTGCACATGGCCAGAAGCAGAGGCTGGTAAGTAGGCTATTCAGTGCTTTCTTGACTCCTAAACAAGGATGGGTACAGCACTGTGCATGTGTCTGTGTGTGTGCATATGTGTGCAAGACAGCACACACATGCACATCTCTGGCATCAGGGCAATTCTGAGGCAAGGAAGAAATTCTAAGGAACCGTAAAACAGGCCAATCAGAGTAGAACAGGATATTTTCTTTTTTTTATGTATTTAGTACAGGGTCTAAAGAGCATACAGGGTCTATAGGGTCTCACTACATAGAACAGACCCATAGTGATTCTCCTGTTTACAGCCTCCCAAGTGCTGGGATTGTGCCGCTATGCCCAGTTTCAACACACCCCAGGGACAGGGCCAGCATAGCAGGCCCAGGGATTGAACTCCTATCTCCTACATGAGCAGGATATTTTCTACCATGAAATTAAATACCAAGAAAAATTGACTTATGCTGAGATTTACAGGACTGTGTGAGATCCTACCCAGGGGCAAAAATGCCAAGGTCAGGCCAGGCAGAGGTAAGAATCAGTGCTGACCCTGCTCAACTGTGCATACACAGCTGACAGCCCTTTTGGCTATTCAGATATGTGGCACTAGCACACGAGTAAACAAGTGATACTTCACCTTAAAGACAAAAAAAAAAAAAAAAAAAATCAAGAGTATCTCTTACTTACAAAGGCCCAGTCTCCATGGAGACATTGACATGTGCGTTGATTCTCAAATCTTTCTGGACTTTAGGGTTGCAGGCTTGGCTGAAATCACCCAGGAAGATCTTCCCTGGTACTATTTCAATAGGGTAGGGCTGGAATTCATCCAGTTCCTGGGGTGGAGGAGGAAAAGAGCTGTTATAAGCACAGACACTATTGTCTCCCCTACAAATGAGCTTAGAAGAGGACACCAGGACAGTGAGCGAGGCTGAGTGCAGGTCTTTCAAAGATATTGGGAAAGAACAACTTGAATGAGGACTAAGAGGACGGTCATCGCCAGAAGACTGAAATACGGCACGCAGCACAGGCCAGGGTCTCGGCGCCAGCTGCTGCTTCCCTCCTTGGCCATGTGCACAGATGCTAGAGTTGAGCACTCTGTGGCCCACACCTTTAACAGCCCAGAATCTGCCCAATGGCGGGGTGAGGTGGGAGGGGAGGACCAGTCCCCCTGTTACCATGGACACATAGGACATCAGCATTTAAATACCTTAAAAACACAGCCTATTTTCCAGTAGGAAATGGATTCTAGTGAAGGGACTGACTGTATAAAGAGGCAGTGACAGTGGAACAACCACTTCACTGCAAGCACACTGAAGGCCCAGCATAGCCCAAAGCCCATCAAGGAGCATGGGCTGGGCCCACCCACCCCAGGTGCCCAGCTTGCAGAAGCCATGTGAGTCTCCATGGTTCCACTGGGGAGCAAATGCCAGGAAATGCCCTCCACGCATCTATCACCTTTCTTCCTGATATATTAGAAATCAGCTTTCTGCTCTGCCATTGCACAGGCTCAGCTGGGAAGACAGTGTGACGCAGATATAGACACAGTGTCTTCAAAACCTGTGCTTTGACAATGACGGGTGACACAACAGAAACAAAGAGCTATCTCAACACTTGTGTCCAAACTGAGGTTGTCTTTTCTCAAAAGCGCTTCCTCACACCAGGATTTCCCACTCCAATGAACCACAACCACTGCCTGCCTGTCACCTACACCAAAACCAGGACCTCACCCTAGCCTCCTCCCTCTCCCACTCCTTCAGGTCTAGTCAGCGCCATGCCCCAAACAGTCCTTGGACCTGGCCTCCCTGCTCCATCCTGCCTCCTATCTGGGTTCCCCAAATCCACTCAGTGCCACTGATCGCCCCCCCGCCCACTGCAATCCAAGTTGATCTTCCTAAATGCATTTGGACCATGCCACTCTCTCCTAAGCACCTTTCAGGGACTCAACATTATCTGTCTGGAGCTGGGGACTACAGACATGGGACATTGTCACAGAACCTCTGCTCAAAGGGAGATCTTGTTGAGAGAAAGTCCCCTATGGGACATGGGAAATTATGATCTTCCCCACCTAATGCGGAGAGGCGCCCTTATAGAAGCAGATGCCTGGGGAGTAGTCAGGACACACCAGCTTTATGGTATATAAGAACATGTAGCAGCAGAGGAGTGAAACTTACCCTTGCCCCTGGCTTGATGGTAAAGATCCCCAGCAGGGGTGCTAAGTACGATGTGCGCAAAACAAACACAGCAGGCAGGGGTACAATGCCCACCCAGCATGCAGACTGTGCACCAGCCACAGACCTCTCTTCCATATCATATGGGGCTGGGGGGAAGGGACAGGAAAGGCCATGTGTGCCCACTGACCACAGTGGCTATAAGCACACGCATTTCATCTTACATCAATCACACCTCCCTGGAGCTTTAAATAAGATGTGGAAGTAACAATTTATCAGCAGTGTAATGTGGACAGAGAGAAACTGCTGCCACCACATCCGGCAAAGCTAGTGGGTAGAGGGTGGGGCCATCCAAGAACAAGAAGAAGCCATGTTAGGACAGCCAGGCTGGCCAGACACTTGCCAAGTTAAAGTCCTAAATGCTGCTTTCTTAGTGGAAGGAGAGGAAGTCCTCAGAGAGCTTAGCATATGCACCCTGGATTTAGGAACAGGTGGCTTCAGACACAAGGAAGCCAGCAGGACAAGGAGGAGCTTGGGAGGCCTCTGAGTCCCTTCTCCACCGACTCACTTCCTATAGACCATCTAGGATGTAGGAGAGAGAATGTGGACGCTGTGGGAGTCAGGAGTGCCCCATGCTGGGGACAGTGTTAGAGCCTCCTGCAAGGCAGTGGGAAGAATCTGGCTAGCCCATGCCAAGAGATCCTCAGCAACAGAAGGGGCCAAGGGGAGGCTGAGGAGGACCCAGAGAAACCCAGAGAAGCACAGGCCAGGAGCAGAGCCAGGCACAGACATTTGGGCCAGCACCCTGTACCACCCCCACAGCCAGGGACACAAGATGGGGCCTACACTGGGCACCCTGACATCTAAAGAGGTTGAAGAAGGGCCAGAACAATGTCCTTTCTACAGGACACCTGAAGGGATCCCAGGTCCCCTACCTCACACCAAGGACCCCAACAAAGGCTGCCTAGCCCCAGAGAATGGAAAGAGTTGTGATTTAAGACTGACATGTTAAACTGCTCTGGCTTTTACTGCAATTATATTTTTCCTTTATCTAAAAAAATTTCAAAGAGGCCAGGGAGATGGCTCAGGGGCACAAGTGCCTGCCTGGCAAGTACAAGGTTGTGAGTTCAATCCCTGGTTCCGCAAAAAAATAAATAAATAAATAAATAAAATAAATAAAAATAAATAAAAAAATTTCAAAAATAATACAGAAGTAGAAAGACTAACATAAATGCTTCTGCTACCCAGCTTTAAACATTATCATCTCATAGCCCATCTTATTTCATCTCTGCCCTTCTGGCTCCACAACCCACGCTTGATTATTTTGAAGGAAATCTCAAACAGAATTTCATCTATGTTTTACTTTAGTCACATTTCCCTCAATAGTCATATACTAGGGACCAGGGAGATAGCTCAGGGGCACAAAGTGCCTGCCTGGCAAGTGCAAGGTCCTAGGTTTGATCCTCGATTCTGCAAAATAAATAAATAAATAAATATTAAAAATAAATAAAATAGTCATACACTGACTTAGACTGAAATTTATCATAACTGAAAATTTCCAGGAAATACAGGATCTGCCCAAGATGTAGCTATGAGCAGGAATCAAAGAACAGCCCAAGGAACATGTTAGGAAAAACAAAACCCCTCTGTGTTTATATCCCATTGTGCTTCCATGCGCAAATACACATGTGCACATGTGTGTGCACACACACACACAGACACACACACACACACACACACACCTCCAGGCACATATAAACCACTATAAACCTGTAAACCATTATGCATATGAACCCTGGATATAGGAATAGGTGGCTGGGCTATTTAGGAATAGTACCTGGGCTTCCTCAAAAGTGTCTTGTTCTTCAGGGGCTCAGAATATCCCTTGGCCAATACCCTTATTATAACCACTTTCTTTCCTACAGACCAATAGCTGCATGGGCAGGAATTATTATCTCACCTTTTTTCTGGATCCCCTGGACCCTGTAGAGTTCGGAAAACCAGACAGTAAGAGTAGACAGGGAAGCTGGGCGTGGTGGCACACATTTATAATCCCAGCACTGGGGAGGCTGAGGCAGGAGGATCGGTGCAAGTTCAAGACCAGCCTGGGCTACAAAAGTGAGCTCAAGGCCAGCCTGAACTGCATAGTGAGACCCTGTCTCAAAAAGACCAAAAAATAAATAAGTAAATAAATAAATAAAAAAGAGTGGAGAGGGAGTCTGGAGCCATGATACCCTCCCTGCCCATCTGACTTGGGGTACAGTTCCCATCCACAAGTCCCCCTAGGATACCTTTGCCATAACCTGACAGCCACAAATCCATCATCATGACCTGAAGCCCCTGGCTGGCACCCGGCTGCCCAGTCCCCCCCATTTTCCCTGCAACCCCCATTGCCTTCTCTGTTCTCCCACCTTTGTCAGCAGCCATGCTGCCCCAGTGAACCAGCCTGTGCTCAGCACCTGTCTCACCTGGGGCATCCAGATGATCTTCTGGGTCCGAAAGAAGTGATACAGGCCTGAGAAGCGCTCATAGCCCCCTCTCAGGATGGACACAGGGCGGTGTGTGAACTGGGCAAGGATTCGGCCGTACTCCACAGCTGCTCCCTGTACCAGATCTGGGGTGGAGACCAGCAGGTAAGGGCCCCTTGCGCCCCACACTTGCCTAGCACTGGTATGTAGACTGCCACTCCCTCTGAAAAGTGACTATTTTAGAAGCTGAAGCAAGGGTAAAATGAGGAAATATGCTACAATTACATTTTTTAAAACTTAGCAAATGGATTTTTTCATAGATAGCTGTGTATCAAACACCCATTTAAAGGATATAATTGAGTGCTTTTTACTCTATTCACTGAGTTGATAACCATCATCACAGTCAATTTTAGAACATTTTCATTGTCCTCAAAGGAAACTCTCTTCCATTTATCAGGCCCTTTTACATTAAATTCCTAGCTTTAGGTATTCCAAGCTCTCTAATCACCTAATTTCACTATAGATTAGCTTATTGCGGACATTTCACATAAATAGAACCGCATCAGGGCCCGGCGGGATGTCTCAGTGGTCTAAAGCACCTGCTTGGGGAAGCTTGGGCGGCTTCAGGGACCACGGTTTGATCCCCAGCACCACATGCTGCGCCAGCCCTGCCCTTGGAGAGGGCTGAGCCAGCCATAAAAATGTGTGAATAAACAAACAAAGGCTCTGGAACAAGAAAAAAAAATAAATAAATAAAAAATAAATAAATAAATAGAACCGCATCGCTAAGTGTAACATTCAGTGTCTATCAGGCGCCATCGATACTTCACTCCTTCTGCGTCTGAATAATGTTGCCTCCCATGGCTTCACCACTGTTCAACCCAACGTGCTGATGGACACTTGGGCCACTTCCACTTCAGGCTACTGGGATGGTGCCACTAGGACCATGGCCCGGGTTTCGCGCAGATGTATTTTCCTTTCTTTCAGGTGTGAACCTTAACCCTCTGAGGAAACACCAAACTGTTTTCTGCAGCAGCTTCACTATTTTACATTCTGAGTGGCCATACAGGCGATTCTGACTCCTAATTGTGCCAAGACCAGTCTCCATCTGCCTCTGTTTCGGCATCCTGGAGGCTATGGAGTGACATCCCGTCGTGGTGTTGACAGCGGTGAAGCACCATCACTGACCCCAGCATGAACGTCAGACACACGTTCATCAGGCATGTGGGACAAGAGGTCTATATGATCAATGCTAAGGCAAGACGCTATGATCCAAGGTCTGACCTAGAAAGAGAAATACTGGGGTGACAGCCTCAGCATGAGCCAGTTCTGTGGAGAAGGACCTGGCCTCCGCAGTGTGCTTCCTTCAGGGAGATGAGGCTGCTCCCTGCAGGTCCTGCGATGTCTTGGGAGGCCGCATGTGGACCAGGCTTGGAGAGGACTGAGGGCATCGAGATAGGAGCCAAAGCCCTACCTGGGCCTGGCTCGGACATCTCCAAGTCCAGCGATGGGTCACCAGTGCCTGCTGCATCCCTTGGGTCTTGGGCAGCCCAAGACCCTTCCCCATGGCTCTCTTCTCTACTGCTGCCTCAAGTCTGCTGATGGGAAGGAGGAAGGACAATATCCAAGGGACAGTCAGCGCCCCCTAAGAGCACAGGCTACTCTGCCGAGCAGACTACAGGGGGGTCAGGCTCCACTTTCAGAGGAACAACTTCAACCATGTTCACTATGGATAAGGAGAGGTTTTCCAATGGAAAGAGGTAATTAATATTTCTTTTCTTTGGAACCAGGAATCGAACTTAGGACCTCACGCTTGCCAGGCAGGTGCAGTGCCATCGAGCTATATCCCTGGTCCCACATAATATTCCTCAAAGGTTAAATCTACTCATTTCTGCTTCCTTCCAGGGATCTTTCATTCTCAGTATGAGTTTCTGATACTCTGAACTATGATATTTACAGCTACAAGAGGAGGGGACACCACTCAGAACCAGGGCTCCAGGGCTAGAGTGATAGCTCAGCAGCATAGGAGCCTGTACAAGGTCCAGAGTTCAATCCCCAGTATCATGTGCTGCACCAGCACCAGAACCCTGGGTGTACCATGCTTGCCTATAATGCCATCACTGGGGAGGCTGAGACAGGAAGAGCACTACAAGTCTGAACTCCACAGGGAAGCCTTGTATTTATTTATTTTATTTATTTATTTATTTATTTTTTTGTCTTTTTGAGACAGGGTCTCGCTATGCAGCTCAGGCTGGCCTTGAGCTCACTTTTGTAGCCCAGGCTGGTCTCGAACTCACACTGATCCTCCTGCCTCAGCCTCCCAAGTGCTGGGATTACAGGCGTGCGCCACCACGCCCGGCGAGCCTTGTATTTAAACAAAACAAAACAAAACAAAACAAAACTAATATAATCTCAGAAAATAGGGATTCTAAATTTCACTAGACCTCCTTTTGCTTTGTAAAAGGCCATCTTATTATACATTTCATGTAAATCTTACTCTCAAATTTCACTGCAATTCCAATTCATTGCTTTTTTTTACCCTACGGATAAGATAGATACACACACACACACACACACACACACACGTGTTTACTACAGCCCTAATTAAACTCCCCTCCCCTTACCTACGACCTTTGACCCAGTTCCTCTGACTGGCCTTCCTCACTCAACCCATCCAAATCACCTGCACAAAACTTGAATGTTAATTCACTCCCTACTGAACTGCTCCAGTCCTGCCCTCACTGAAGACTGCTGGCTCTGCATTTCCATGTCAGCAGCAACCTCTATGGCCGCTCTGGTCCATCCCCAGGTCTAGATTTCCATGTGCTTTTTCCCAGACTTTTTTCTCAGTTCTCTTTTCTTTCTTCTTTTGAGACAAGGTCTCACTATATAATACAAGATGGCCTGGAACTTGCTTTGCAGCCTAGGCTGTCTCAAACTCACAGCAGTCCTCCTCCTGCCTCGGCCTCCTGAGGGCGGGGTTCTCCCAGGTGTTACAGGGTTGTGGGCACACAATTACCTACAGATGCTGGTGCTGACTTCTCTTTGATACAGCCCTGGTCCTCAAGATTTCTCTCCCAGATGACACGCGGGAAAAAACTCATCCAATGCCCATTTCCTTTTTTTTTTTTTTTTCTTTTCTAATAACTAAAAGACAGGAACATGAGGTTCCCGTCAGACCTGACTCCTCCAGTCCCTAGACTGCCAGCCACAGAAACACCACTCTCTACAGGAAAATGAGCTCAGTTCCCTGTCAAGGCAAGCACAAGAAAAGAGATAAGATAGAACAAGGAATTATGCAACTCCTGGGACATCTGGGAATAACCAAGCTTTTTTTTTTTTTTTCTTTGTGGAACTGGGGATTGAACTCAGGTCCTTGTGCTTGCCAGGCAAACCGTTATTCTACTGTGCTATCTCCCCAGCCCCCTACCCAAGAATTTATATCAGACACTTCAAGGGCTCCGTCCACTGCGATGCATAATTGTCAGAGAACTTTGACCATAGATGTCTACTGGGATCTCCCACCTAATGGCCCCTGTTCTCTCCATCCAAACAAACAGGGACACATTTCCTTTCGTTCACAGCAGATGGCTTTATGTGCTCTCTGCCTGCACCCAAGCATGGTGAGTTCCAGGCCTTGTTGCCTTTTCACAAGACTGGTGGTCTCTGCTGGTTTTTGCCTTCCCCCTGTATGTCATAGGTCCCTGCTTGGGGATGGAGGTTTAAATTAAGTTCCTTGGGTTACTTAGCCAGCCAGTGGTCCTGAAAGTTACCCTTCACTGAGACAGGAAGTCCCCAAAGTATTCTTTGGGACAAGAACCTAGCTCAAGGACCTAGAATCCACACTGCTGCCAGGGTGCATGCGTGCGTGCATGCTTCCGTGTGTGTGTGCGTGCGTGCGCGCGCGCACGCGCGCGCGCGTGTGTGTGTGTGTTAAGCCAAGAGCAGGGCTCCAAAAAAGATATCAGCTGAGCAGGGTATGGGGAAGGCCTTTTCATTTTTTTGGCTGTCTGAGAATGCCTTCAGGGCATGCCAGGTGAGACTTGTAGAGTTGGGGATCGAACCCAGGTCCCCTATGCCTGACTGCATTTGCCTGAGCAGACACTTAAACAACTGAGCTAACCTGCAAGCCCACTGAGCACGCAATGTCACCTGTAATCCCAACACTCTGGGAAGCTAAGGCAAGAAGAGTACAATTTTAAATTCTACCTGGGAAAGTTCATGAGACCCTATCTTAATATAAAAAAATAACAATCTGTGGATGTACCTCAGTGATAAAGTGCCCCTGGGTTCAATCCTCAGAGAATAAAGGAGGAAGAAGGGAAGGAAGGAAGAAAGAAAAGAGAATGGAAGGAAAGGAAGAGGAAGAGATGGAGGCAGGGGAAAAAGACACCAGCTGATAAAAACACCTGGGCAAAGCCCCCTGCAATAGCCAGTGCTTCCAAGAAAATGAAGTAGTAGTTGAATGTTGGAGGCCAGAGAGACGCAGCAGGACCCAGGTGCCACCAACCCCAGAGGACCTTCACAGCCTCGGCCAGCCATGGCTACTTCAGCACTGGCCACGGCAAGCAAGGACAGTGCCCCACACCAGTAAAGGAAGGACTTATACACGCACCCTGATATCTTGTATCCTCACACCACTTCTAAGGGTGATAAGGATCCCCCTGTGCCCAGTTCTTCTTGGGACAGAAGAGGCTGATGTGTCACAGTGGCTCTCTGATTCGTGTCAGGAAGGGGGTTGTCTTAGTTACTTTTCTCTCATTACTGGGACAAACACCCAACACACAAGCTTAGGGAAGGAAAGGTTTATTTAGCTCACACTTACTGGAGGTTTTCATAATTTATTTTTTAAAAGAATTTTTAATTTAATTTTTTTTCCTTGTTTCAGAACTTTTGTTTATTTATTTATTTTTATGGCCGGCTCAGCCTGCCCTGAGAGCAGGGCTGGCGCAGCATGTGGTGCCGGGGATCCCTGCAGCCGCCTAAGCTTTCCTAAGCAAGTGCTTTAGACCACTGAGCCATCCTGCCAGGCCCTGGTTTTCATAATTTAAAGCAGCCTGAATTACATAGGAAGACCTCAAGACTATGCTGCCGGGTCCAGGATGACTCACTCCATACCCCCAAGAAACTGTCACCTGCGGGGGGGGGGGGGGGTCCCCTGACATTGCTTGCTGTGACTTTTAACGGTTTGCCGGTTTGCGCCTCTCTTGGCCATGGCCCTCAAGCCTGTAATCCTAGCGTGACAGTCCCAAAGGCTGATTTCCTGAATGGCAGAAGCTTAGCACCACCCAGTGGCAAGAAGTGGTCACTCCCACGCTAGGGGCTGAAAAAGAACATCAGAGCCTCAGAACTGCAGCTGAGCACTTCAGAACTGGCCGCATTTTACAGCCTCAACCCTGAGCTGGGTTCCTCTCCAGGTTCACTGTCCAAGCGATGAGAAATCAGATTCCACCAGGCTGACTGGACTTGGATCCGCCAGTTCTTCTAAATGTTTTCCCTTAAAGGATCACCCTGCCTGCCTTCCCCTTGAGGGTTGGCTGGATTTTGTGACCTACTTCCTTTTTTTTTTTTTAGATTTTTTTTATTTATTTCTCTTAAACCTCATTTATTTTGTGTTATGGCTGGCTCAGCCCGCCCTGGGGTGAGGGTGCACAGCATGTGGTGCCAGGGATCAAGGAGCGGTCACAGTACTTGCCTTGACTTTCTTCCACAGGCGCTTTAGACCTCTGAGCCATCTCGCTGGCCCTTGTGACCTACTTCGAATGACTGCTATGGCAGTGACTGAATGTGAACTCCCAAGGCCAGGTCACAAAGACACATGCCTGCCCCACCTCACTGGCTCCCTTTTGGGGAAACCAGTTGCTGTGTTGGGAGTACCTTTCAAGCAATCTGATGGGGAGTTCCTTGTAGTGAGGAGCTGTGGTCTCCGGCAACCAGCAGAATGAAATTAGGGGCCTCCTGGTTGTAGCTACAGAGTCATTTTAGACTACGGTCATCCAGGCTCAGCTTTTCAGTGATAACAAATTATAAGGCCATCCTCGCACCTCCTAATTGAGTGGCCTCTTAAATTCAGGAGCCATGAAAACAATAAAGATAATGAACATTTATTTTCTATTGCTGAGTCCTGAGTAATCTGTTACACAGCAGTGGATAACTAAGCCATTCAATGTAGGATCTGGAGTGAGTTACAGTACCATCCTAGGCCCCAGTTTCCTCATCTATAAAATAGCAGTGACAGTACCTGTTAGGACACGGTTCTCCTTGGTCTCTTACATTTCTACATGTTCTATGAAGACAGCCCTGTCTACCTTAGTTCTGCACCACCCCTCCAGGAGATCTGTGTAACAGGCTTGGATGACAGGACACCTTCTGTCCCTCTGGCCCCCTAGGCTCAGGGTCCCTTCCCTGCAACGCAACTCCCTGTGGCAACACCTATCCCTTCCCATGTCACCCTGTGAGACTGGGGCTGAGGGAACCAGTGCAGGAAACTGGTAACATTCTGGCTCTGTCTGCTGCTCTGAGTGAAGCAACCCTGTGTCTCTGAGCCAGGAGTCTCCTGTCTCAGTCCTGCAACAAAATGAAGGCACCTGGTGTCACAGCCGCTGGTATAGGGAATGGTGCTGGTAACTGTAGAAAGCCCACCTTGGCCATGCTGATTAGAGCTGTTCTTGTCATCCTCTTCATCCTCTTCCTCATCAGCCGTGGCATTTCGCATAAACATCTCCATGGAACTCGTGCTGCTATCATAGACCACGCAGTACTTCACACACTCCAGATCCACAGATGCCGGAATGAGGTATTCATTGCCCTTCTAAGGAAAACACACAGAGACATGCTGGCAGGGAACGTATTCCCAGCATGGGACATCAGAGGGCATGTGAGGCAAGGACTGTGTTCCTTCCCCTGACAACACAAAGGCCAGAAGTACCCAGAGTGACCACACAGGGCTGGACAGAGCTTGTTCAGAGGTAGGTGTTTGACCAAAGAGCAGTTGGCCTACTGATGGGCTCACAAGTTCTCAGAAGTCCTGGTATCAAAATAAACAGGCCCAGATAAATCACAATAGCCAGTCCCCTGGAGAGGGATGGAATCTCAGTTCATAAGAACATATTAAGGAGAAGGTGTGGATAAACAGAAATCATGAAAAAGCAGATATCACTGGAGGACTGCAAGACTTAATATAAGCTCTGTAAGAGCAGGGACATGAGACTGTGTCAGTCACTGAGCTTCCAGACAGTGGCTGATAAGGGGAGGCCCTGCAAGTGGTTAAAAGAATGAATGGCAAGCCGGGCGTGGTGGC
>PVJA010040354.1:0-18540 GCA_004027025.1 Myocastor coypus | reverse complement strand
GGATGGCTCAGTGGTCTAAAGCGCCTGCTTGGGAAGGCTTGGGCGGCTTCAGGGACCGCGGTTTGATCCCCGGCACCACATGCTATGCCAGCCCTGCCCTTGGGGCGGGCTGAGCCGGCCATAAAAATGAGTGAATAAACAAAAAAAGGTTCTGAAACTAGTTTGTATTTGGTACAGGGTCTCACTATGAAGCTCAGATTCATAGTGATCCTCCTGTTTTCAGGCTCCCTAGTGCTGGGATTATAGGTGTGCACCACCCCGCCAGGTCTTGGTGGCTGGCTTGGCACGACTGGGCTTGGGTCAGTACGGTATGTGGTACCCGGGTCTTTGTGCTTGCCTAGGCAGGTGCTTAGACTGCTGAGCTATCTCTGCAGACCTCTATAACATTCTAAAAGAGGTGACGCAATGAAAACAGTAAAGGTATTTATGTAATGGATAATTTTAGTATATGTGCTGCTGAAGCAAGCATAATATGATGGATAATAGATTTAAAGCTTTGGAGTAGGGGAGAGCACAAGATCCTGGGTTCAATCCCTGGTACCACATGCTATGCTGGTACCCTGTGCTTGTCAGTGAAACTGGGTGTCGTGGCACACTCTTGTAATCCCAGTGCTGCAGCGGCTGAGATAGGAGAATTGCTATGAGTCTTAACTGCATAGTGAGACCCTGTATCCAATAAATGCATAAAAATTAAATAAATTAAAAGCTTTTAAATGTTTTGTTATTCTGTAAAGATGAAGCCAAAATAAAGCTCTATTTTAACATTAAATAAAATAATAGAAATGAATTAGTAATGACACAGAAACAACATTAGAAGAACAACTGTACAGATATTGCTGAGGAGTTTCCAATGTGCATTCTGTCCGCTAAGGAGAGAATCCAAGCATGAGTGGAAAGGTAGAATATGGACAGAAGGGAAGGCCTCAAAGCTGCTTTAAATACCACCAAATGTTTTTTTTCTAATGAAGACTCCCCTAGGAATAAGTAGCAGATTTGTCTAGGTTATCATTTATTTCTTCTCTAAGTCAGCTTTTTTTTTTTTTTTTTTTTTTTTTTCTTGTTGGGAAACTAAAATTCTCTTTTATCTTTCACAAACTTTAAGAAAGTAGAGCACTTATAAAGTCCTAAAATAAAATGATCAAAGCTCTCAGAAAATCTGTCTTGTTTTTACAGCCTTTTTGAGACAGTGTCTCACTACACTGTTCAGGCTGGTCTTGAGCTTACTCTGTAGCCCAGGCTTGTCTTGAATTCACAACAGTCCTCCTGCCTCAGTCTCCCAAATGACTGCAAAATTCATCTGTCAAAGCCCTTCATATTGCTGTTATAATGAGTAGCAATCTATCTACCCATTGTGGGGCCCACGGATTATTTATCATGTAAAAGTCTCCCCCACCCCAATTCACATATTTGAAAAAATTACTTCAAACCCTATAACCACCTGTTATAGATCCTAGGAGCTTTATCGTATCTCCACAATTCTTAGGTTTAATGTGAATTTTCAAAATACCTACTGAAACAGATCTTGTATGTTCTAAACCCTAGGCCTTTGGTCATTTAGAAAGGCATTTAGAATAAGGCTACCCTTGGGCATTGATAGGACTTTTTCAGATACCTATTGTTTACTATTGAAGTAGTTGTAAAGCTCCAAGGTAATGGTTGTGGGTCTATGATTTTTCAATTAAAAAAAATGAAACTTTCTCATTGTTAGCTATCTATCAGGAAACCTGAAACTAAGCATTATTGGGATTTTTTTAGAAGTTGATGACTAAAGAAGTGGACAGCTTTTGTCTAAGACAAGAATATTTAAAATTTTTTCTAATTAATTTTCTAAGTTTTTAGCCCTCCTGCTAATATTGCTCCTTATAGTATTTTCACATCCTCCCTTCTGCCAACCTTAGTGAAGTCATTTTAGAAATACTGACATAATACAAAAAAATTTATATATCTAGATGTTAATAAGTGACAACTTAATGACATTTATTTATATATATGTTTTTGTCTTTTTTTTTTTTTTGGTGGGACCAGGGTTCAAACTCACGACGTTGCACTTGCCAGGCAGGCACTTGTGCCACGGAGCTATCTCCCTGGCCCCTTTTTAAATTTTTTTTATTTTTTTCTTGTTTCAGAACCTTTATTTATTTATTTACTCATTTTTATGGCCGGCTCAGCCTGCCCCGAGGGCAGGGCTGGCGCAGCATGTGGTGCCGGGGATCGAACCGCGGTCCCTGAAAATACCCAAGCTTTCCCAAACAGGCGCTTTAGACCACTGAGCCATCCTGCTGGGCCAACTTAATGACACTTGTCAGTACTTGGAGTTTAGGAATTATTAGCCTAAGAATAATTTATTCAGTGAGACTACTTGCATATTACCTATCTTTAAAAGATTATTATTTGGGGAGGTATCTGAAACTTGGACTTTCTTGAGTCCACCCACCCATTTATCACTTCCACAATTACCAGGGCCTTCTGTCCATTTATTAACTCAGTGTTTACTAGCAGTCTATTATGTGCCAAATAAGGTGCAAGGTATAAGGATTTGACACCAGGGGTCTGCAGTCCTTTGGGTTTGTAGGAAGATACAAACCAGCACTAGTACGTGAAGCCTATAAATACCGAGCGTTCTGACAGGGTTATGAATAGGGAGCGTGTGGCATAAACAATAAGTTACTTTTAATACTTAGAGTGAGATTCAGGAAAACATTAAGGGGCCAGGACATTCGTGGGACAAAGTTTCCTAAATAGCTGCAAAATGCCCATACACGGTCTAAGAAAGGGCCACACACCCCTACACCTGTAGCACACTGCCATATAAAACAAAACTTCAGGCAGGTCAAGGAATTTGGTTATGCCAATCACAAAGTTAGCTTTTCTCTCTCTGACATAATAAAAAGAACTTTAAAAATAAGGGACTCTCGAGGTGTCCTGCTAAGGTAAACAGGCCCTGCTGTATTTAATTCATTTCAACGTTTCCACACAAGAACGTCAGGGAGCCCCCCCCCCCCCCCCAATTGGCCTGCAGTCAGCCCCCAAAGCGCCCTCTGGACTTACTGGGCTTTCTGTCAAAGCAGCTGCCCATCTTCAACTAGAAGCTTTAGCTGGAGAAACCATTCAGAAAAATTTACCCTCCACGGAAAGGCGCAAGCTCTCACATTTGTCATACGTGACGACTTGCTAGACGCTTTCAGTTTATTCCCTCAACTAATCCCATTTTCTTCATTGACCAGTCGGTGCTTCGAGAAGGTATGAAACTGAACCAAGGCTAAACAGCCGCTAACAGCAGCGCCCAAACTGGACAGCGACGGAGTAGTCGGTCTCGCTCACTCTGCAGATCCACCAAAATGCAAAACAAAACAAAGCCCGTCAACGCCGACGCGAAGCCGCACTTTTTTAGAGGGGCTCATGCGCAGGACCAGTGCCTGTACACCTTCGGCTCCCGCGGGTCCGAGGTGGACGCGGGGGTCCTGCCTGGGTCAGCACGGCCTGCCAGTACCCACCCTCGCTCGCGGACGCGGGACCCCCGCTCTCGGAGCCGCACAGGCTACCTCGCGCGCTCTGGGGAGCGACGTGCGGGCCCCGCGCAGGTAGGCGCGCACCTGTGGCTGCCGGGCGCGCGCTTGGAAGGCGGGCTGCGTGGTCCCCGCGCGCGCCCGACCATATTCCCCGAGGGCGCGCCGTACTTGGGCGCGGGGTGGCAGGCTCCGCGTTTCCGCGAGTCGGCTCGGCACCGAGTGGAGACTGGGAGGGGCATTTTCCCCGTCGGCCGCGGCTCCCCCTGGCGGTGATAGTGGGGCGCTGGAGGCGAGCAGTCAGGCGTTCTCCGCGGGCAGCCGGCGGTGGGGCCTCGCCTCCCAGCGCGGGGTCCTCGGCGGCCTGGGTGGCTTCTGCCCCAGCCGCTGTCGTAGGCGAGGGCGACTGTTAGTGGAGCCGCTGTTGGTGCGCGGCGGCGGAGGTGGCGAAGGAGGAGGAAGAGGGCCAGGAGACGCGGCGAGGAGGAGGCAGGCGCGGCAGCGGCGGAGGCGGCGGCCCGGGCCGGCGGCGGCGGGGGGGTGAAGATGGCGGACGTGCTTAGCGTCCTGCGACAGTACAACATCCAGAAGAAGGAGATTGTGGTGAAGGGAGACGAAGTGATCTTCGGCGAGTTTTCCTGGCCCAAGAATGTGAAGACGAACTATGTGGTTTGGGGGTAAGTCCGGGTTTGCTTTGGCCGCAGGGTGTCAGGGCATAGTTGGGCGCCCCCAGGCGACCTTTTTTTCTTTTAACCCCCTCCCCCTGTTTCCCTTGGGGATGGGGGAAATGCGTGCTCTGGGAAAAGTTTCTTTCTAGAAGTTGCACTTTCCAGGGTGAGAAAAGAAGAGGCGGATCGGTAGCACTTTATCCCTCTTAAGTCTTCGAGAAGCCAGAGGGAAAGGTGGCATGGGAAATTCTGGCTTTACCAGTTCGTATTTACCAGAATGTGTCGAGTAGCAGCGATCCGTAGCGCTGGTGCACAGCATACCTGGGTGTAGGTGCACAAAGGCGCACGCCGAGCGGTGCTGGAGAGTCTCTTGTTGCATTTAATTTTTTCTCTTTTCTTCCATGTGTTGTAACTGCTTCCGCTGGCCCTGCCAGCTCCTGGTCAATTTCTTCCCTTTTCCTAATGGGCAAGATGTTATTCCACAACAAGGGAGAAGGGACCAGACTTTGAGAAACCAGAATGGGAAAGATATTTGGATTTGGAAGTTATCACAATCAGGGTTAAAAAGTGAAAGCTGGAGTTTCACAGGAAAAAAGTTACTGGGTGATATTGAATGAGGTTTATGGGTCTGCGAAATTGATGGTGTATGCTTTTCAAAGTTTTTTAAAAGAACTGTTTTAGTGTGTTGATCCTCGATTTAAGTCATTCTGGAAAACAACTACAAGTAAGTTTAATAATTATTTGAGGTTTTATTAATAATGCTACTGTCATTGGTACTTAATTTGAATAATTAGAGTCTCGGACCAGAACTTTGGTACTAATTTTGTTTATTGAATGAAGTTTGTGAAAAATGATGAAAACTGCGAAATTTTAGTGTACCTTTTGCTTTATAACTTTGTTTTATGAAATTTTGATTAAATGACACTTGGAGTTTCCTATGTTTCCCTTTTTCAGAGAAACTGTATAGCCCAATTTGTGTTTGACTTTTTAATGGATGTTTTTCTTTAAATTCATAACATCTTACCTTCTGCCTCAAAATAGGATAACTTAATCTGAACAGAAGAGCTAAAACAGATGACTTGACATGAAATGTTTAGAAGAAAAGAACAGTTATTTCTATTTAGGGGTATTTTGAGAAGGTTCTATAGAAGTGTGTTTGACATATTTACATCCTACGAAGTTTTCTTGAATAAATGAATAAGTGATAAAGAATGGCTGTCCGGGGTTCTGCAAAAAAAAAAAAAAAAAAAAAGAATGGCTAAAGATTTTATGTGTGAAATGGTGAATTAGTCTTCCAAGTTGAGGAAACTGTGTACCTGAAGATAGGGAGGCTGGAAAAAACTGTTTGAACAGCAGTTCATTTTAGCCAGTGAAAAAAGGAATGCTTAGCATAGACTGAGAACTTTTTCAACAGTGAATCACATTGAGAGATTATTTCCACTTGGGGTATGTGTGCATAGGTATGCGTACATGTACATGTGTGTGCTGTACATATATAAAGCAAAGAATACCCTTATTGCATATATGGCAGTCCTGTTTTTTTTTTTAAGTAAAAACCTGAAGATATATATTTTAATTTTTAATTTTGGTGTCTTTTGAAACAAGGTCTTGGTATGTACTTTAGGCATGCCTTGAGCTTTGAACTCACTGTGTAGTCCAGGCTGGCTTTGAACTAGTGGCTGTCCTCTAGCCTCAGCCTCTTAAGTGCTGGGGATTACGGGTGTGCACACCATGCCCAACGAACCAACAGTAGTTGAATCTCTTTGCACAATGCTTGATGTGTTTTAAAATACATTGATTTAGTGGGAAAATGGTAAAAGAGGCTAGACAAGTACATGTGGGGCTCATTCCAGGGTTTGTATTATATATGAATTCAAATAACAGATCAGGATTATGAGGGTGTAGTTGTAGGGGACAGGTTGAGATTGGAAACTAAGCTATGCTTACATTAGAAAGTTTGTACCTCTTAAGATATGTTTTATTACAGGTAGAATTGTATTTCCATTTGGCTTGGTTGATCTAATTTGAGAGGTGTTACAAACAAGAATCATATTACTGGCTGGACTTGGTGGTACACACCTATAATCCCAGCACTTTGGAAAGCTGACCCAGGAGGATCACAAGTTTTAGTCTAGTCTGAGCAATTTAGTGACTTCCTGTGTCAAAACCATGAAAAAGAAAGGCCAGGTGTGTGTGTTTGTGTGTTATACTTCTGAAATACATTGTGCCCACTGGGAAGAACATTGTGGATGTTTAGTGATTCTGTCTTTGTTAGAGCCACAGAGATACTTTCTTTTAAGGTTAGTAATGATGATAATTGTACTCACCTTAGACAGGTTGATTATTTTAAAGATTTCCAACCTGTAAATGATTAGGTTTCTTTCTGAATTGAAAAAGCCCAGAGAGCCAGGTGTGGTGGTGCACACCTGTAATCCCAGCACTTGAGAGGCTGAGGCAGGAGGATCGGTGCAAGTTCAAGACCAGCCTAGACTAAAAGAGTGAGGTCAAGGCCAGCCTGAACTGCATAGGGAGACCCTGTCTCAAAAAGACAATAAATAAATGAATAAATAAATAAATTAAAAAAAAAAAAAAAGCTCAGAGCATAACTTGGGCCTAATTCTAAAAAGTATGTAAGTATATATGGTACTGTAGAGTATGAATTTGTGTGTTTTCTTCTTGAATGTTGTTGCTTTCTTTTTTTTTTTTTTTTTTTTTTTTTTTTTTTTTTTTTTTTTTTTTTTTTTTTTTTTTTTTTTTCACTTTTTTGCTGTAGTAACAGTCCACTTAGTATTAGATTTTAATGTATACAGGTGAGTGAATACATCTAACTAAGTAATTAAATTCAAAGTGTGAATAAAAATCTTGCTCTTATATTTTAGGACTGGAAAGGAAGGACAACCCAGAGAATACTACACATTGGATTCCATCTTATTTCTACTTAATAATGTGCACCTTTCTCATCCTGTTTATGTGCGACGTGCAGCTGTAAGTAGCACTTGTTTTAATTTTTTTAAACTTCGTTAGTTTGACATGAGTAACTTCTCTGTGGATTTAACATGTATGACTTCTCATGGAGGGTCAAATTTTAAAATCTTTTTTTTTTTTTGTATTTTAGGGAAAGGTTTGCAGGGACAGGATATTCAGGGTCTCACTACTACGTTGGACTTTAGTGATCTGCCTATTTATAGCCTCCTAAGAGCTGGGATTACAGGCATGTGCCACCACACCCAGTCTCAATTGGTGTCTCAGTGGTCGAGCCCCTGGCCCCCGTGCCTGCTTGCAGGCACTTTAATCCACTGAGTTATTTGGCTGGCCCTGAAATTTGTTTATAACAATGGAGACCTCTTCCAGTTTAAGATTTTGAGTCAGAGTCTACCTAAAATCTCCAAGCTGGTCTTGAGCTTGAGATCCACCTGCCTTCGCCTCCCAACTAGGTGGGAGTACTCACATAAACTACCATGCTTAGCTGCAATCAAGTTTTAAAAGGGTGTATAAAGATGTTAAAAAATTAAAATCTTATGGGTTGACTCTTTCTGCCCACTCCTGTACACGTGTGTGTGTGCTCACTCGAGCTCTCCTCCTCCCTTCCCTTCCCTGTCTGTGTCTGTGTCTGTGCCTATCTGCCTGTCTGTCTGTCTGTCTGTCTGTCTCTGTCTCTGTCTCTCTTGCTCTTTGTCTTTTTTGGGACAGCCTTTCACTATATGGTTCAGGCTGGCCTTGGACTCACTTTGTAGCCCAGACTGGCCTTCACCTCTTTAGCAGTACTCCTTTCTTATCCTCTTGCTGGGATATAGGGACGTGTCTCTTAAGTCTGGCACTAGTCCATTTTTCAGAACTTTTATTTGAATTTCTTTTTTTTTTTCTATTTGAATTTCAAGAAAATTTTCTGTTACAAGAATTGGTATCAAGGACTAACCAAATAGTGTGTTAAAGCACCTGCTTAGGCAGATGTAGTGGCCAGGGTTTGATCTCTGGAGTGCAGTGCCTGCCCTAGCTCCACACCTGGGGTTTGCTGAGACAGTGATTGAGACTGGGTGTGGTAGCACACACTTATCATCTTAGTGCTTTGGGAGGCTAAAAACAGGAGAATCACTATGAGTTGATCTATGTAGTGAGACCCTGTATACCCTATACTAAATATAAAAACAAACAAAAGAATTAATATGAACGTAGTATATACCTTTTTAGAATTAACTTCAATAAAGTTAACAGCTATATTCATACCATCTTGATTTGTTTTTAATTTTGCCTTTTTTAGAGTTTGAAAATGTGTCACTCATAGTAATATTCTTCCATCTGTAGAAAAACAGAATGTATTAGTCAGTAGGCTTCAAGGTTTTTTGTGTGATCACTGTTTTACATTGGAATTTGCCATAAATATCTGGTTAAGATGCTTCCAAATGATGCTTACTTTTTTAAAGTGAGGCCCTCAATTTGTTTTTGATAGAGCTATTCATAGAAAAACCTTTTGGGAGATAATAAACTAGCTAAATATTTGTTTTAACTTACAAATACTTTTTTGTGTGTGTGCGGTACTTGGAATTGAAATCAGGACCCTGTGCTTGTCAGGCAGGCACTTATTCTCCTGAGCTATCTCCCTGACCCTGGATACATTGTTTATTCAAATTTGTAAATACTTTTTCTTATAGTTTTTAGAATTTAAAAAAAATGATCACATTCTATCTGTTATTACTGCAGTTATCTTTTGAATTATTTAACTGTGGCTCAATTGCATTAAGCAATATGAAATTCATTTTTATAACCTTGATTTTCTTTTTTACCAGTCAAGATTATGTGAGGAGTCTTTTAAACGATGCATTATCATTTAAAGCAGTTGAGAAAGTATTCCATCTTCTAAATAGACTTTGTGAATATAAAACTGTAAGATTGCTTGTTGAGCAAGCAGTATATATAGTACTTATTATTAAATATTTACCTAATGAAATTGATATGAAATCACTTGGAACACAGTGGGGAAAATGACATGTAAAGTTATTTTACCTTATATAAAAGCTTTATAAACTGAATTAGGCAGAAATTAACATGTTTTATTAAATACAGCTATTTTGGGAATAATTAATGTAAGAGTTATAAATTATGTTCCTGTAGGATGGTAGTACTATATAACTAATGGCTATAATTATTGCTGTGGCCCTTAGGATCTTTGGTCACATTAGATTTAACTTTAGTTTTTTTAGTATCAGGAATCAAACTCAGGACTTTGCTCTTGCGGCTAAGCTATATCCCCAGCCTGTAACTTTTTTTCTTAAATATTTGACAAATTAAAGATGCAGTGTTGTAAAATTACAGGGTGGTACAAATTTGAGGTTCTAATTTCTTTGTGTTCTTGTGGGCAGATTGTTTCTGATTAGATACTGTTGACCGATATCTCTTATTTTAGGGTGAATAGACTTATTCCTTTCCAGTCAGCTGTGTATACATAATTCAGGAGTGTCCAGAAGAAGTATATTGTTAGGTTTAGTGTTTTTGTTTTATTTTTTAGGCTTAGTGATTTAAGGAAAAATAATTCTGTTCATTAATTCAGGTAATTTAAAATTGTCTACACACACAAAACAACTTTTGGTCTATTAAGATTATAAGAAGAAATTACAATTAGGCTTAAATTTTTTTTTTTTTTTTGTGGAACTGGGGATTGAACTCAGCCCCTTGTGCTTGCCAGGTAAGCACTTATTCTACTGAGCTGTCTCCCCAGCCTAGGCTTGAATTTTTAAAAAGTATAAGATTATTATTGTTATTATTATTAGTGTGTGTGTGAGTGTGTGTGTAGGTCTCACTATGCAGCTCGAACTCATAGTGATCCTCCTGATTTCTGTCTCCCTAGTGCTAGTATTATAGGTGTGCACCACCATGCCCATACTCCATCATCGCTGGCTCAGAGTTGCGTGGGGACAGGGCCAACATGGCATGTGATGCCAGGGATTTGAGCCCTGGCCTCTGCACTTACCTAAGCAAGCACTTAGTCAGCTGCACTGTTTTGTTCACCCTTAAAAGATTAATTTTTAAGTGATTAAATGTAGTTTAGTTAGCTGAACAATAATTATAGGGAAATGTAGATCAGTACTTAGGATGAAATAATTGGCAAGTGATAAGGTTCTTATTTATTGTTGCTCATATAAAATGACAGAGGATTTGAACTATAATCCTGTTGGCTACCAGTTTTTCTTGCACTCTGCATTAGAAAGTGACATTGGAAAATTACAGTAATGATAGAATTCCTTGGATTTTGCTTCAAAAGTTGGCAGATTGTATAGTTTTATTTTGCTTACCACATTACAACTTGCTAATATAAATAATTCAAGGAAAAGGCTGGGTGTGATCCTGTGATCACAGCACTCTGGGAGGCAGGAGGATTATGGTGAGTTTGAGACCAGCCTGGGCTACAAAGTAAACGCAAGGCCAGCCTGAACTGCATAGTGAGATCCTGTCTCAAAAAGACAGTGAATAAATGAAAATACATTCATCTTCCTAAAGTGGATAATTTTTCAGGTTTAATTATTGTACTCTTCCACCTACTTACAGAACTTATATACACTTGGATAAAAATAAATATATAATATGGAAGGTAAACAATCACAACATTTTCCTATATAATCTGTAATTTTTTTATGCCTATGAAAATTTAGGGTTTTTTTAATGATATCATTTTACCTTTGATATTTTCCATGTTTGTAGGCTTACATTTTAAATATATTGATACTTTGGAACCTTATGTACACTTTGTGTTTCTGCACAATTTATAATTCTGCATCACAGTCCAAGCAATGAGAGGGTCTATTGCAGCAAATAACAGAAGTCATGGGAGAGACATCAGGAATATTTTATGGCTCTGAAAGTTTAGATGAGATTTCTTGATTCATTTCACATCCCATGAATCAAGTTGTGCTGTGAGCCTTGCACATTGCATCACATGTTGGCTTCCATGAGCGGGACCATAAAGCCCATACCTTGCCCTGTTTAGCAGTGGTTTCAAGTAGAAAGTCAGTCCTTACTTTGTTGATGTTTGACACTAGAACCATATCAGAAGGGCACATACACTCCTGGGTACATCGGCTCCAGTACATCCAACTCCCTGGCAATCCCAGTGCTGAAGTGGTCAGAAGAGGACTTAAGATTATGAACAGCAGGATGTGAAAGTTCCTGGGCATTCAAGGTTCTTCCAAAAACTTGAGCATCCAAAGGCAATGATGTTTTCCTTTTGATTGCTTGTTAGTTTGAAATTGTTGAAATCCTAACTCCCAAGGCAGTGGGGCTGATAATCTGTTGTAAACATGTACTCATTAAAAAACAATTTAAAAAAATAGATGTAGAAGGACTTTAGTTCTTTTTTTTTTTTTTTTTTTCAGAACTGGGAATCGAACTCAGGACCTTGCACTTGCCAGGCAGGTACTTATGCCCCTGAGCTATCTCCCCAGCCCCTGACTTCAGTTCATTTTAAAGAGAAGAAAAATAAAACGTGGCCAAGGAGATAGCTCAGTGGCATAAGCACCTTCCTGGCAAGCACAAAAACATGAGTTTGGTTCCTCTTCCTCTGGAGCCGATGCCATAGCCACCAGAGCTCCTCCTGGAGTCCTCTCCAGGCTCTCTTTCTCAGGCTTCAGGCCACTCAGGGTGCTGGACTTCAGGTGGGTTCCATGGAGCAGGGTGCGGGGTTCTTTAGTGGCATTTGATCAACTGAAATATTTTGAAAAGGTCTTAACTTACATGTGAGAAAAAAAAAGCATTGTGGAGATAATGCGTAAAGTGAGAAAACAGGACTGAAAAGGCAGTGATCTTACATGTGTAAACTATCATGAGTATAATTAAAATAATAAAAAGGAATGCAATCATTGCTTTATTTCTAATAATTATCTTTAACATATCTTTCTGCAGTTTCACAAACAAAATTTAACATCTTAGCTAAAAAGACTTTTAAAAGTTTTTAAGCTTTTAGCCTAATATTTTTTACAAATGTGATTTTTAAACACGTTACCAAAATATGTTGAAATACATTTAGATACATATTTATCAAGTTAACATAGTTTTTTTTTTTTGTTTTGTTTTTGTGTTTTTGAGACAGGGTTTCACTGTGCAGTTCAGACTGGCTTTGAGCTCATTTTTGTAGCACAGGCTGGTCTCAGACTTACACTGATTGTCCTGCCTCAGCCTCCCAAGTGTTGGGATTATAGACATGCACCATCACGCCCAGCAGTTTAACATAGTTTTTAGCCATTTAATATCTAATTTTTTTTTTTTTTTTTTTAACATTTTGGTTTCAGACAGAAAATATTCCTGTGGTTAGAAGACCTGACCGGAAAGACCTGCTGGGATATCTCAACGGTGAAGCCTGTGAGTACTTTCTGCGTTGCAGTTTTTAGATTCTGTATAACTTTGACTGGCCCTGAATTCAGAATCTTCCCAGTCTCCCAAATGCTAAAATTATAGGTATGTACCACCATGCATGGCCCACATTTAAAACAGACATTGTTTCCTATTTTTTTTGTCACTTGTTTTGCTTTACTTTTTTACTATAAAATAAAAAGCAGGAAGAGAATTTATACTTCTGCTAAAAACTTATCAGATCTACAGCTATATCCATGGATCTTTTTTTTTTTTTTTTTGTTATGGTGAATGCACTGTCTGATCCTAAGGCAAGTTAACTCTTCCTCTTTATAGATTGTTTTCACGCCTTCAAAGACTTGACTTCCTTAAGTTGCTGTTTCTGACATAGCCATATCAGTCTTCTGCTTTCTCCTGCATCATTATCTTTGAGTATATACAGTAAAATATTTTGTTTTCAAAAACTGCTTTTTCCTGGTATCTACTGCTCCTTTTGTCATCTGCTTATTATTATAAAGTTCTTTGCAAGTTGGTGTTACATTACTGTTCTTTTAACCTATGATTTTTTAACCTATGATTCTTGAAGCTTCTTCTAGTTTGGCTTTTATCTTCACTATCCTATTAAAATCATTCTTTTTATTTTTACTTTTTATGTATTTGGTAAAGGTTCTCACTATGCATTTCAGACACATAGTGAGTCTCCTGTTTTCAGCCTCCCCAGTGCTGGGATTACAGAAGTGCACCACCATACCAGATTTCTGTGGCTGGCTCAGTGTGCCCAGAGGCGAGGCTGGTATGGCATGTGGTGCTGGCAATCGAATCCCGATCTCAGTGGTTGTCTAAGCAGGTGCTTAGTCTGTTGAACTGTCTTGCCCTCCCTAAAATCTTTCTTTGGTAAGGTCAATAATAATAATGTAAGGATTGCTAAATCCTTTGGTATCTCTTATCTTCCCTGACTTGGCAACAATATTTACTACTGCTGGCCATTCCCAACTCCTTTTTTTATTTTCTAGGGCATTCTCACTGTGTAGTTGAGGCTACCTTTGAACTTATTGTGTAGTTCATGTTGACCTCAAATTCAGCAGTCCTCCTGCCACAATCTCCCGAGTGCTGGGATTACAGACATATGCCAGCCTACCTGACAGAAACTCCCTAATTTGAAAGCCTGTCTTCATTCCACTCTTGGCTCTCTTCTGTCATAATCTAACTCAGTATATTTTTGTTACTTTTGAGTCTGATCTCTAATAATAGATAATGTCTATGACTTCACTTTTTTTTTTCTTTTCTAAATTTGTAGGTTACCTTTTCTAGTTTTGTGCTTTTAATATCCTATATAGTAAGATGAATTCAAAATATTGATCCTTGAACAAATGGGTTTGATTAACTTAAGTACTTACATACATTATTTTTTTCTTATTTGGAGATGTGTGACAATTTAAAAAACTTGCAGATGAACTAAAAGTATTGAAAAAATAAAAAGATACATAATGAATGCATAAAATGTGTATAAGTGGTCCAGTTTATCACTACCACATAATATATACTTATCTATTTCAAAAAGTTGAAATTAGTCAAGGCTTATAGATTGCTGATAGTGCCGTTCACAGTTGAGAGAAGGTTAAAGATGTATTCAATTATAACTTCATAAAATTAACTAGCTCATAATAATTTCATAATTACCTCCTGATGCTTTTGTGAGCTCAGGTGTTGCAAGTATTTGCTTAAAATACTGTCTAGCCATAGTTATGTCTTTGAGTCATGTTACATATGTGGCAAATTGCATATTGTAGTTAAATGTATTCTCTAATGGTTCTTTTGTATTTTTCACCAAAACATAGCATATAAAATATGTATCAATTGACAATTATATTTAAGGCTTCTAGTAAACAATAGGCCATTTGTAGTTAAGTTTTGTGGGGATTGGTTTCAACTTGTGGTGAGTCAGTACACCTGATTCCATGTTGCTCAAGGGCCAGCTGTGTTTAATGCTTTCTTCCTGAGGTCGAGATTAATAAATACATTGTCATCATTTTTGTTTGTATCTTTAATAGTCATCTGAAATTTGACATAAAATAGAATGTCTAGTTCATTCCTTCTTAACCTTCCGCACAGAGTAAGAACATTGTATCTTTTCTTTTTGTCTTAGTTTGTTTTTTTTAAAAATGTATTTGGACTACAAGTTCTACAGGAAGCATAGTGATTCTCCCATTTTCAGCCTCCCAAGTGCTGGGGTTACAGGTGCGCACCACTACGCCCAGTCTCAATCAGCATCTCAGCCCCCTCTGGGGGCGGGACCAGCACAACAAGACAGGGATCTGCACTCTGCCTAAGCAGGTGTTTTAACCTGATGAGCTATTTGGCCAGCCTTCTTTTTGTCTTAGTAATGGAATTAGTACTGGTACTACGGGTGTGGTTAGGCATTATCTCACATCTCATTTATGTTCTATAAGCAGGTCCTTTTCTCTATCTTTGAAATTATTGTAATGTTTTACCTTTCTGTTGTGAGCTGTACTTCCTTCTCTCAGGTTTCTATTCTTTTTTTTTTTTTTACATGATATAGTCTGTCTATCATAAAGACTGGCTGATTTTTCAGAAAAGGCAGGTAATGTCTCTTACAAGTTCAAGGCCATTTGTGTGTTCCTGTCAGCTTATGCTGATCTCCATGATCTTGCTTTTGTTGTAATGTTCATGACCTCATCTGCTACCACCTTCCCTCTGCTCACATGTCTCATTGGTCTTTTAGCTATTGTAATCTTGGAGCTTTTGAGTTGCTAATCTGTCTTGATCCTGCTTCTTTGCATTGTCCCCAGGCTCAATTCTCTACTGTCTTCAGATCTGTGCTCAAATATTGTTCCATTATTCAATTAGAGAAGAATTCTCTGAGCATGCTACCTAACTTATCAATAAATAGAAATTTGTTGGGATATGCTTTTAATCCCAAGTTTTTGGAAGGCAGGATGATTTCAAGCATGGCTATAGCTTGGAAAATTTAGCGAGACCCTGTCTCAAAAGTTTAAAAGCAAAAAGGAAAGACTAGAAATATAGGTCAGTCAATAGAGTGATTGTCCAGTCTCTATGCTCTAGGTGCTGGAGTCAATCCCCAGCACTATAATCAACACAGAAACAAAAACCAAGAGGAATCAAACTTATCTATATAGTTACCTCTGTATATAGATACTTACAGTGTTCCTTCCCTCTTTCCTCCCTCTTATCTGTGTATAGTGCCATCTGGATTTATTTTTCATTAAATCTCTTATATGGACTTGAAATTTTATATTTGTTTACTTATGTTTTATCTCTGTTCTCCACTAAAGGCTAAAGCTTTGTTTTATTGTTAACTCTCAGCATTTAAGAGAGTAGTGCATAGTCTTTAGCTGAATAAATGAATAATTGCTACCTTATGAAATATAAAGTTCTAAATTGGTGTTATTATCTTCTCTGGAGTGAAATTTATTTTGTTTAAGTCATTAATACCTGTATTTCCACGTATTCTGCTCTATGGTTGTAAGTACTAAGATTCTTTGACAGAGGAAGTCTGGTGCATAAATGGGAAAGTCATTATTGGGCTCGCATGCTGTCTTCATTCAGCAGTTGCTTATTAAGTACTTGTTTTTTCAGGTATTATTCTGGGTGTTGCACAAGTTGTGAAGTCCACATCTTAAACACGCTTACTATAATGGAAAGGATTAAGGAGGGAATCCCAATTGTGCAAAGGGTATGAAAGTGTAAGGATAGGAGCAGGTGATTATTTGGCTTATTTTTTGAGTCAAAGCAAATTTAATTCTTTCAAGTACCACTTTTCAAAACTCTTAAAGTGGAGACTAAATATGGTAGACTGTTGAAAAATACGTTTTGATTTGCTTTAAAAGATTTGTTCTAGAGTCCAGGATTTTTTAGTCTTAAGCACCTTAAGTGAGCCTAATGAATAGGCTAATTTTGAGAGTACTGTAGAATTTTTCTCTTTTGATTACAAAAAGAGTTGCTGTTTATCCATCCATGCCTATTTTATGTAATTTGTATATGATTAGTAAATTTAATCAAGCATGTTGATTTGCTGATTTGTAAAAGTTGCTTCATGGAAAAATGGAACAGATTCTTAGACATATACTAACAACTTAAATATATTAGCTTCTAACTCAGTTAATGTGTTTGACATGAGATCAGTAAAAAGTGTATTTCTAGAGAACTAGATATAGAAAAAGTAAACTTGAAAGTTCACTTAATAAAAATAAGTTCTAATACTTCAGAAGAGCAGTGAGAAACAATGTATCCTTCTAGAGTTAGAATTTAAAGCTCTAATATAGTAACACAAGTTTTTTTTTTTTTAAAACCTGTTAGAATTACATGTTTTAATTTAATATATGGGGAAAGGGACGTGTCAGATCATTGGGAGAAAGGTGGGATTATTCATTTATTCAACAAAAGTATAAAAAACAAGTATTACTTGATAAGTTGGAAGAAACATTTAATTTATAGAAAAAGGCCCATAAAATGGTCCTGGAGCCAGTGAGATAGCTCAGCAACTTAAGCACCTGCTTGGGTAAGTGCAAGGTCCTAAGTTCAATCTCCAATACAGCAAAAAAACAAAGTCCTGGCAATGCAGAAAAGATCAGACTTGATTTGATGGCTTATAGTCATATAAGGAAACATTCTTTATTGTTCATTATAGTGTCAGTTGGTACAATCTGAAAATAGGTGGCTTTTTGTTCTGACAAATATGGCTCAGAAATCCTACATATGGGTCACTGGTGTCTGAGTTTGGCTCTTGAGGTTGTGTGAGCACTGTGTCTGGCTGCGAAGGTGACAAGAAGCCCCTGAAGCTGCCTAAGAAACAGGCCAAAGAGATGGACAAGGAAGATAGTGTTCAAACAGAAGCATAAAGAGGAACAGAAGAAACTTGAGCTAAAGAAAAAGGTTGTGGGAAAGAGCTCCCCGGCCACAGTTGGAATTAAGAAATCTGGCAAAAAATAAACTGTTCCTTGTGTGTACGATGTTGGCCACCCTGGATTCTGTTCCTATTCAAATATGTGAATACCCTGCCATAACATCTTTTCACACCTATAACTGGAATGATCTGTGCTCATAGAGTCTGTGGTACGTTTAAGAATAAAATTTAAAAAAAGAGAAAAGAAATCCTACATATGGAACTTTATCCCAGAGGTATATTTGAAAATGTATGAGGTGACATATACAAAAAATTTCATTGTCATATTGTTGGTTATGACAAAAGACATTATAATGATAAAAGAATTGAACTCATTATTAGAGAACTAGTAAAATAAAGTGTAATTTGTAAATATCTCATAGTTGTAAAGAAAGATGTAAGGAAAAATTCTGCATACTAATGTGGAGGGATATAAATATGAGAAAGTATGCAAAAAAGTGAGGTTCAGAACATTATATTAGTGTATTTTCTGTGTTGTATTTATTGTATCTAGATAAACTCTTTAGAAAGACAATGTGTTTGCATAGTATGCTAGAAATTAGATGGATGGTGACAGGCTTTTTCATTACTTTGAACCGCTTAAAATTTGAGTAAAAGATAATTGATTTTTTAAATCATTTGTGAATAAGTAAAAGTTCAGTGTCTCATGAGACTGTTAATTTGAAAATATGCCCTCATAATATGTTTATAAATATATTTACCTTTCTAGATATACTTGTTCATATGCAAGTGTTGTATTGTTGGATTATTCATTGAAGTGACCAGTTTTTTTCAGTCATATCTCTAATTTGTAAGCTGATCTATCAAAAAATAGTCTCAAAGACTTCTTAATAAAATTACAGAGTTGCTTTAAATTTGGCTTTTACTAGAGAAATCTTGATACAGAAATAAAAAATGTAATAAAACTTGAGCATTTTACTTATGATAGTAACCAGTATGTGTTTAATCAATGATCTGTTTATATGGATCTTTTTACATTTTCAGCAACATCGGCAAGTATAGACAGAAGTGCCCCTCTAGAAATAGGTCTTCAGCGATCCACTCAAGGTATGTTTTGACACATACTTATTTTGAACTTTAAGAA